>OZ018318.1:202088742-202336242 GCA_963969495.1 Ceratothoa steindachneri | reverse complement strand
TTGAATCTTTTCTTTGAGCTGTCACGTAGTTATCCGCTTTTTGCACTGTCGTGGTACATCAATCTATACCATACACTACTCCTATATTATGTTTGTGTGTGGGGGGGTGACTTAATCACCTACTGCAACGCGAACCGTTTAAGAACTGTTCGCAGGGATTAATGACCGACTAGGAGGTTAAACTTGAGGAGTTAGGTTTCAAATCCTTAATAATCAGAGAGGGTGCGCAAATGGTTGGCGAGATTTACTTGAATAGGCTGAGAGTATCGTTCAAAGTTAATTAAAAGTGAATTAACAAAGATATAATTTCATTCACAATTATAAAAATAAGAATAAAAAAATGTAAAAAGTGGATTACTTAAATTGAAATATTATCTAGATAATTATTATGAGGAGAAATTCTCAAATAGAATGAATTCATTATCGTTACTAGGCTCAGGTCAAAAGGGGAAACTTGGCAATACTAATAATGGAAAAGGTTTCAGTTTTACGTGTCGGTGACTTTGAGGAAGGTCCTTCTTGCGATGAGCCGAATGGTAAATGGTCAGATAAGGCAAGTGGGGCACGGACCGAATGAGGCAAGTGAGGCACGATCCAAGCCAACCTTCCGATGAAGATAGCTAATCTTCAAAGATGACGCTCGACAGGAAATGTGGGAATTCTCGTAATTACATGGGAAGAGGAAATTTCTTTTCCTCAAAAGTAATCGATGGATATTTCTTCGGTTCGATTAAACGAAGGGAGATGTTGCGCAAATTCAAAGGCTTACTGTTCAGAGGAGCTACCAATTGACTGAGATAGAATCACGGTGGAGAAAGCCTTGCTGTCTGATGAACTCTCCCAGGAATTCGACGAGACGATGAAGACAGCCTTGAGATGCGTGCTGCACTCTTCGTTCTTCAGTCAAAACCGAGTACTTCTATGGGCGATTCTGAAGGGGAAGGGAAAATTTGGAGAGGGGAGTCACAAGCTCCGTACATCTTAATCTGGAGGCCAGGTCCTTTCATTATTTAACAGCAAGCGCGAAAAACAGCTGCTCTTTCTCGCCTCTTCGCCGGAAGGGAGGGGGAGAGGTTCGCGACGATTTCGATAGATTGAGGGATATTTCCCCGATGCGCTCAGGAGTTCAAACTTCTCGAATGTTCCCGAACAGGAAGTGACGCTGTCCACGGCAGGATACAATCGCACGTGGTCTCAAATTAATTTTGTGTGTGGGGGAGGAGCAAAGATTGTTATTTTACATGCACCAAGGCTGCTTGCTTTCTCTGTTTATATATGTACATGATCAGATAATTGAAAAACATTTGTTTCACATTGCCATAATTCATGTTAAATTCGATCAGCATGTACTATAAATAAAGGTGTTTTAAAGAAAGCAGGTAGGTTCATGCATGGTAAACCGACGTACTTAAAATTACCGTTAACTACTAGCAATTTTGCCATTTTCTTTAAATTAGAAATAGTAAAACTTTTCAATTCATTTAAGTATCATATAATTAGCTTTAATTAATTCTTATCTTCAAATGAATGCGTAGATTGGAAGTAGCATTGATCGCCACAGAGACTTCGCCATTGCATGATATACATACACACTTCACTTTTTTCTGTCGGAAGATTTTACTCTAAAAAAATAATCATCTAGTAAAGGATAACTATAATTACATGATTCTTTATCTTCCTCGTCTCTATTATTGTCTAATCTCTCCATTTCACACTCTTTCGAAGAAGCTTATGTTGTCATGCAGCAGTTGAAATAACGCTGGCTGCTCTCACCGAACACAACTGTGACCATCTGTTAAGTGAATGTGAACTAATGCAATCAATCTTCCCTTATCGTCATACACAGTCAACCGTTTGTGTCATACAAGTTGCGGCAAGCTAAAACATGCATTATACGTTCTTAACAACTATATAAACCTAATATCAGTAAAGTATTTAAATACATTGTATTTAAATAAGTGATTTTAAATGTATTTACAAATACAATTTTAAATACATAAATTTATTTTAATACAAAGTATTTAAATACTGCTCGCCTCTGTTTACATCTAAATATTGAAAAAAATATAAGCTCACCAACAAGAAATTAGTCACTTGACCTGTTTAAAATAGTTTAAATTGCATTGTCCTGTAGTTAACATTTAACGAAAAAACCCGCAAGTTTACTAAATGGGAAGTGAGTGACGGGATTCATAGATTTTGAAAGCTAGTACGAACCAGTGCCTGTCTCCTACGTTAGGTGAAATTGGATGCAAAGTAGATGGTACTGAGTGGCCAAAGGGATTGATTGTAGTTGGGAGCTTTAAACGCTATCTTATAAAGGATATAGCAGAATTTTCACATATATATATATATATATATATATATATATATATATATATATATATATATATATATATATACTTACGCGTACGGCCATACGAGTATACCAGCAATGGTAGGATTCTTTGGCTACAGGAAATTTCCGCCAGAATTGTGGCCAAAATGTGATACTGATGGGTCATGACAGTCACAGTATTTTCTTCGATTGTGCCAAAAAAAAGCCTCACTACAAGGCGGGAATTTGTTACAAAAGTTCAACACTGGCCCTTCATCTCCCATTACTGAAAGAATGAAAGGTAGATGACTGCATAACATGAACATATTAAACAGAGTGGCGCAAAAGAAGCCTTTGCTCACTTCTTTCCGCAAGGTTACCGAGCTACAGTGGTCGAAAAAAACACGAAAACGAACAGTGGAGGCGGGGTCATTCGATATGTAGTCAGACTAATTACATTTCTGCCTGTATGCGCAGACTGCGTGCAGAGGGCTGTTAAAGCTATATGAATATCTGCGATTACTGGGGATGTTTTAATTATAATTAACATTTCAAGCCATGTATTCAAGGATAATATTCCAGCGTTCACCGGACTAGAACTGACTGAATGGCATCACGAACAGTCGGAAACAAATACATCAGGATTAGCATTTAAAATCCTAGGATCTGAAATCTATCGAAAGTCTATGGGATTACGTCGAACAACCTGTCAACCGTGAGTCCATGCACTTTGGCCGAATTGCATAATTATTTAATGCATGAGTTGTTGAAATTTTATATATCCTACATCCAGACACTTATCAAGTCCGCCATGTCAAATTTAAGCTGATATCCCTACCCAGGTGACTAATTTTTTTTGTCGGTGAGCTTATAAAGCTAAATAAGCTATGAAAAGAATACATTTCCGAAATTTGGCAGGGCTGAAAACAAAACCATGTCAAAATGTTTCGACAGTAATGGTGGAAATACCGGAATAACGCAAAGAATTTTACTAAATTAAATTAATTTTATTTATACATGTCATATCTCTTATATTTATAACCAAATATACCACAAACACTGT
Organism: Ceratothoa steindachneri; assembly: GCA_963969495.1. Lineage (NCBI taxonomy): Eukaryota > Metazoa > Arthropoda > Malacostraca > Isopoda > Cymothoidae > Ceratothoa > Ceratothoa steindachneri. The sequence continues at coordinate 202,332,862 of OZ018318.1, read as the reverse complement.
TTCTCTTATCAAATAATAATATATTAAAGTGTTATTTTTTCAACGAAACACAGCGTAACGTGTGAAGAGTAATTGTGGTAAATGTACAAATGTATTGTTCCAAATTTTTTCTTGTATTTATTTTTATTAGGTTATAATAGTATTAAATTTTTAATAGTTTTCATTTAAAAATATCATTTGAGGGTACAGTATAACGTACTAGAGAGATTGTACATATATGCGCATATAGACACTAAGGAGTGCATATAATGAGATGTGGAAACTTTCTATAAAGGAGAAAATGCACGACCGAGCTTTAATATTTTATTTTCTGAGCTTTCGCGTTTAAGCTAAGACATAGCTTCAAAGCACAATAAAATACTGGGCGTAAGTCTAGCCTTATATAGTGCATAGGGCTGATTCCATATCAACCATGGACACATAGATGGGCAAGGTCACATCTATTCGAAATAACAAGTATGTACAAAGAAATTACTCTCAATTACTTTTTTGTATATTTCAATTAGCTTATTATGATATTAAATATTGAAAATAATGAAGAATAAATTTTAAATTATAAATTGAAAGTTAACTACTACCTACTAGATAAAACAGATGGGAGTTAACTGTTATAGATGTAGCTAGCAATCTATGCTCATTGTCATATTACACTCCAAAAACCATTCTCTCATCTCACCTCAACAGCAAACATCTACCAAAAAAATCGATAACGACCAACAGGTGATTCTTTTATTATTTGACGTCCCTCTGAAAACTAACCAAAATTAGTGAATTATAACCGAGTAAAATATACAAACCAATGAGAATGACACAAGTGTATTTTTTATTTGTTCCTCATTCATCGTTTTATCATTAAATTTAATTGACTCATTTTTGGGGGAGAATCTAATTTAAGTGACTGAGCCAACTTTGCTCTTGTCAACTCTTAGTTAATTTAGCATTGACTAAAGGTTGAAACCAGTACATTCAGCGAGAGTTGTTAGTAGCAAAAAGGACTATTTTCATATTAAAAAGTTTCGTCAGAGCCAAAGTTTGAGATTTCTCTTTTCCACCAGCTCTTTATAAACATTTGAAATTCTTGATCAATTAGATAAAAATGACCTATAGTAGTGAACAGTAATGAAGAGAGAAGAGAGGATGATGTTAGTGGTTTAAACGATAATTTGAGTGACAAACAGTTAGGAAAACCTAGATTAGCTGTTTGACTAGCAGGAGATTGCATTTGTAATAAGGTAATGAATAATGAAGATGAACCAAATATAAAACCTCCAAAATGCTGAAAAGTCATGTCCAAAGGTTTTGAGACTAATATATATTTTTCTGTTTTCAGTCGTTTTTTAAAAGTTTACGTGATAAGAATAATTATTCTAATATTTAAATTATTGCAGTTTTTTTTTAAAAAAGCCAGCTTCTGGAAAATCCCTTGTTAGAAGGAGAAAAGGCAGGCGCATTCACAAGTCATCAGCCATGCCCAAAGTGAAGCATCTGGACACTTTCCATGACTGGGGCTGATTCTTATCTAAGGGAACTGGAACACTAACAATTTTGTCCAAGAACAGTGCAATGAACTCAAAAAGGTACCAAAATGTGCTTCATAAGCACCGTTTCCGAAAAGTTGAGGACAATTTGGTGATGATAAGTGTATTTTCAGCATGAAGGAATACCTTGTTCCAAATCAAATATCCTAACAAAGTTCTTAGCTGAAAAGCCGAAAATAATCCCCAGACTTTAACCCAATCGAGATTTGTAGGCGATAATTAAACTGGCGGTTGGTAAATAAAAAACATTCAATTGTGAGCAGTTGTTTGTTCTTCATTAACAAAAATTGAGGAATATCAGTCAAGATATCATCACAAATATGGTCTCTACCATGATAAAACGAACTGAAGCAGTCCGGAAGAACAAGGAACTTCGTTGTTAATATTGACTGCGCGCATCAATTGACTTTTTTATTAATAAAATGGGCTCTAATTTTTTATATATTTAACCTTCTTATCATGATAAAAAAGTTCTAAAAAAATTAAACGTGAATTAGTTCTATTAATTTTGTATATGAAAAAATATAGCAGTCTCAAAAGTTTTGGCCTCAGCTGACTGTACCAATGAACAAAAGCTTAAATATAAAAAAAAACAAGTATTTTCTGAGCAAATATACGGTAAGTGCAATGATTTACATCCCATCAACTTGTCCAAACTTATTTGATGTTTAAGTAGTAAACTTGAAGGTAGAACAATCTAAATACCATGCAGCATAGAATGGAAGAACTGATCATGAAAATTGTCATAAAGATTTAAAGCTATTTCTGAAAATTTTAATGATGTTTTATTCTTGTGATTTACCATCAATGACCACGACGCTCATGGCAAGAGCTACCATCCTCTTGCGATGTGCGTCGTGGTTATTTTAGCGAAGAGTGCTTGATAACACAGGTTCAATTTCAACTCCTGTATTCATTTATATATAACGGTTAAAATAGTTTGCCATATTTATCCTTTTATATCTCCCATTATCTTTCTTAAGCGTTAATGGTTCACGTAATAACATTTCTTTGTGACTTTAAATACATCTATTATATATCACATGTCATATGATTTTCAATTATTATATATATATATATATATATATATATATATATATATATATATATATATATATATATATATATATATATATGTGTGTGTGTGTGTGTTTGTGTGTGAGGGTATAGAACGTACATACTCGCATGCCGCCAGACAATCGTGGGAACGAAAGAAATTTGTCATTTGAGTTGACCTTCGTCTCATTTCTCTCCCCTCACCCTTCTCAGATATTCTACCGCCCTCCTCCGCCTTCTCCTTGACCTAAGACGTTATCCGTGCCAAACTTCCCCAACAGGCGACAGGAAGTCGGACGATAGAAGGCCTATCTCACAGAGAAGCCTAAATTCTATTTGCCTTCTTTATGTTCCCATGTAGATTGTCCAGAAGGCGCTGCGATAAGCGAATTGTCTCTCTCGATTCCACATAGTCCGCGGTATAGATGACAACGCCGTTTATTCCTCGTGAGAAGTGTTCCAAACCTACTCGCGTTACCCTCACGTTGAACGAGAGTCGTTGCCGTAACGTATCGACTGCCAACGCGCTGCTGAGTTAACTTGGTCGCTGTCTCAAAGTGTTCCTGAGGCAAATCCACCCCCGCAGAGTCTGTGACTAGAAGAATACGCTCTGTTGCTCAACGTAACTTGAGAAAGAAAAAGGAACATCCAAATAGTTACTGGAAGTAACTATTTGTTAGTGTCACATCCAGTTAGGAGTAAACTAACCGGAACTGCAGTCAGCAGCCCCGAGAACTCGTGTTAACGCGACCCGAACCACTCCATCTGGACCTGAGTAGTCGTCTCTCTAATTCATCAATTAATGGTAATCTGTAAATTAATACCTATCGATTTATTTAATTGCATTTGTTTTACTTATTTATCTCTATTTCTTGGTCCTCAACTATAAAACAATGAAGACTGAATTTTTGACATTTTATTATTTTATTTATCTCGTAAAGATAATAAATGGATCTCCATTTTTTTCGACCCTAATATAACCTAACCTTCCATAAATAACGTAATCTAGAATAGACCAGGATAATTTAGGTTAGGTTAAGTTAGCTTAGGTTATATTAGGGTAGTTTATATGAAGGTAGAAACAACTTTGGGCTAACTAAACTTTAAAGATCCGGGTTTTTTTTATCTTTCGCCATTCAAACGCGATAGATCACCCGGTTATTGACAAACACCGCGTTCTTTATGGCTTTAATTATAGTGTTTCCCAGATACATGTATCTCCAAATTTCTATAGTATCTCTTCTATTGTTTGAGATATTTTGATGCTGTTTATTAGATTTAATAGAGAAAAATATTCATTGTCAAGGTGTAAATTTAATCTTGTTTAAAAGATTTAGTTTTGGAGCTTTCGCCTTTTAACTAAAGGGTAACAAAACAATTTTGCGCAGAATAATTATCTTTCCAGAGTTCGTTTGGGCTCCATGCTACCTTAACAATTGTGTTATTTATAACTCAAATGATATGCTAAATTTTCTTTTGAAATACGTTGGTTTGGTATTTATATGAGATATACATTAACACAAATGAGTTCTTTTAAACACTTATAATGCAGTTAACATGAGGGCAACGAGTTTCCTTAGTTAGAGCTTAAAACAATTTCAGTATAGCTTCGAACTTCCATTTCTAGATTATGCTACTTCAACCGGTTAAACTACAAAACCTTAGGCTGTATTTTTTGCATTAAAAATGTACTAATGGTCTTTATAGACATTCCAGTCCTCAGATATAGTCGCGTTTTGGTTCAGAAAGTACGTATTCTTTTAGATACTAAGCATTAATGGAGTTAATATTGAAATTAAAATAAGTCAGTCTTAGATTTTCACATTGGCAACACTAAATTAAAACTTAATTCAGACATTAGAAACCCTGGAAGAAAGCACTTATAAGAAAGCTAATTTCGCGCCAAAACCCGTTTTTCAAGCGTTCGTATGATGGTGTCGTATAGATTTTGCGTATTTAGCTTTGCTAGACTTTTAAATTTCGTACTACTTTTTCCCTAAGCGCGAGCGATGGGGGCTATGGGGGGTGAGTTCCTTCATAATGGCAAACCATGGCTCGATAACAGCTTCCAGTACCTAAATGGTGTTTTGAGTCATTTAGGTCATCATTTACGGCTTCATTTTGGAGGTGAAAGCAGTTCTTTTTAAGATAGTCTAATGGCCACACATAGCTCGGTTGGATAACGACTTCCAGTAACTAAATGCCAGGTTTTTAGGGGTAAAAATCAGAACTAATGTTTTTTTGCATTTCAGTCATCATTTAAGGCTGCATTTTGGCGCAGAAAGCAGTTATTATTAAGATGGTATCACTGCAAATAGAGCCGTACTCAGAGTGCTAGTATGTTAAAAATAAGTGCTTTCCGCGCCTAACCGAAGCCGTAAATGATGAATAGGATGCCTAAAAACACCATTTGTACTGTTTTTGCTACGCAGAAAAGGTGTAGGTCTTCTGAAGTTTCACATTTCAACCAAACTAATAATTTTGCAGAATATTCTGAAGTAAAGAAATAAGGACCATTTCTCAATCTGAACAAAGAACGCTCAGCACATCCGAGAACTGCAAGGGCCAATGAGAACATTTAGCCTGTGAGAGATTCATTGATGGACAATCGGACAGTATCTGTCAGATGAAAAAATACAGAACTCTGACGAGATCTGCAAATTCTATATTGTTGTCCAAGAACCACTTTATGGTGCGCGCATGCTTGTAACATAGTGCATTGGCCTGCTGTAAATCACATTTAATGCATTCCTGTATAGGTTTTTGGCTCGCTATATCGTGAAATATCTAAGGAGAGCTTGGTACTTCTTTGAATTCATAGTGCCTTCAAAAAAAAGTGAGGCGACAAACCCATGAACTTTCTTGAGGCCTCATTTCATTACAGAGCTGTCTAAGATTTTCTAAATGGTTTCTCGACAATTCAGAAAGATTCAGATAACATTTAGTGGTTAGATATGCGATGTCATTCCTTATGAATGTTCTTGGGAATAGCCAAATCTGCCATTAGTATGACCTTCAAAATCATCAGCCTGGAAATCATATATACGAAAAGTATCTGAACACTAAATCTCTCTTTGGGTAGGACTGTTTGACAATGGAACGTTAATTTGTCCTGTCTTTCTCGATGACAATCTAAATGTAAGACTTACCTTGAAATAATAGATCCTGAATTTTTTTCACAATTACATGTTGTTTATGTAAATCGATTAAATAGTACAGCCATAGGTCAAAGTTTTTTGCTATCTCGGAAATTTTAGAAAATTCTATAAATGGAGAGGCCAAATTTTTATTTACACATAAAGGTGAATATAATAGTAAAATAATGAGAAATAAATAGCAAGAAGTTATATAGCTATCCAAAATCAAAATGAATTAACAAATTTTCCAAAACATGCAACATCACCAACATAGAACCGATGAACAGATGAAGCTCTGGGAAAATTTTAGCAAGACCAAACTGAAACTGGAAGCTCAATAACGTGCCTTCAGTTGATAAAAAAAAGGCTGGCTGACGACGTCTTATGGCCTCTTTCAGCTCCTGTGTCGTAGAGTCAAGGTCGTTGAGTGTCCTTGTACTAACTCACCTCAGACCGAACAGGGAAGCGGGGGAATGGGGGGTCAAACTGAGCGCGTGGGAAATCAATAACAAACTGAGTGCGATAGTTGGCCTAAGTTAAACAACTTCTATGGGTTCTGGGTTGAGAGAAACTGGTTATAGAAAATACTTTTTACTATATAAAAAAATAAGGAAAATAAGTAATTCCTCAATGGATAATAAACACGAATTTAAGGAGGAGGGGATACGAAAGTACAAAATAAGGTCATGTAGACTCGGGGTATAACGGGACTCGATAAGGCTCATTCACTGGACGTACGAACGAACTCTTGAGGGAAAACGGGTAGGCTTAGTTTCTAGGAAGACTCACGTAAATCGGATGGGCAGGGGCCTGGAGATGATAGGGGTTAGCATTGTAAGATAGCAAACACTTGGTTTAACATCGATGAAAATGAACGAGGGAGTACACCAGGCGAGAACGGAGCTGACCCAGGGTTGAAAGAGGATGTCTGTTGACTAGCGTCTATCTGGCAAAAACCTTGGTCTTCGGCGGCGAGCGAGACAAAGTCGAGGGCAGCTCGTCACTTTACGGGGCTGGCGGTCACAGGATGTCGGGTGCTACGCACGGGTCTGCACGGGTCTGCACGGTACAACTATCCGTAAGTTTACTCGCGACTGTACTGCCAAATGTACTGGCAACTGTACTGAATTCTGGTGGCCCTTCTTTGATTATTTAGGTGGCCTCAGCGGAAGTGCATCGCCCAAAAGGGCCTGAAGGAAGCGGAGCTTATCAGATGAGGTGCATCCTGCGTGGATTCTCACGGTCACGCGAAGTTTCTTATCTGTCTTGAACTCGCTCTGCATCGAACGCTCTCGTTATCTGCGTCGGAAGTGCACCAGTTTCCAGGCGCTTTATGTACACGTGGGGCTCACAGCCGTTCCAAGACAGCCTACGTGGGGCTAGCGTCTCTTTCTGACATCCTGCAAGAGATCTCTCCGTGGAATCATAAAGGGAGACTGAGGTATCCAGTCCATAACTGATATTATTGTCCAAGAACCACTGTATGGTGCATGCATGTATGTAACATGGTGCATTCTCCTGCTGGAAAATCACATTTAATTCATTTCTGGACAAGTCTCGGCTCACTGCATCGTGCAATATCTCAAGAGGACTTGGTACTTCTTTGAATTCATGGTGCCTTCACAAACGGTGAAATTGAAATGAGACCACATTTAATTATAGAGCGACCACTATTCTATACTGCAAGCTGTATGCAGTTTGTTTTCACTGCCTCCCTGGCCTACTGCGGACTCTAACGTTGATTGAGTCGAGAAAATATATAACGTAGTCTCATCAGACCATAAAAAATGTCAACACTGGCGCATGCTCCGGGTTTGGTGCGTGCTTGCCAAAGCTAGTTGACGTCGATTCAACTCAAGGTTGATCAGGGGAATCTTGCGGGTTTTACGTGATTCTAGGTCTTGTGCAAACAATATGCCACGGACTCATATTCATGATGCATTAACCTGGAAACATTCTGTATATTTACATATGTTACTGCTAATGTGACACAGAGATCTGTCGTCACGTTAGGTTAGGCTGGGACTTTCAGAACAAGGTAAGTCTTGGATGAACCAACTTTCTCAGATCCACTTCGTCACTTGTAGTACACCACTGGAATATGAGCCAACCAGCTTTCGAGGAATTTCTCAACACCTGTGTCATTTTTCGTGCAGCTTGCGTTTCAGCTTCTTTTCAGCCCGGTTATGTCACCCAGTTTTCCCATTATCATATAATTATCGGATCTTGTTGTCATGGAATATCATATTAATGAACAAATATGATGTTTTATATGATAAAATATTGACTGTAACATCATACTGATACCAGATATTCATACAGTTCGATAGCAATGCCACTTTAGATATATCAAAAAAAGTTATAATGAAGCGTTTACTTTTATTTTGTTTCCATTAAGTATTTTGGCCATGCATGCAAACCTATACCAACATATTAATAGACATACCCAAAGAATAGGAAAAATTCCAGGTGTCATAAAACTTTAAGCCGCGGCTGTATTTTAATGATGCAAAACGGAGCTAATGCTCAGAGGAGAGTTATTGTGAATGAACGCTTGCAGATATTTTCTACGAAAGAGTAGTTTATCTTGGTCATGACCATGAATGGCCTCCCAAAAGCACCTTGACTTGATCCCTTGTAATTACTTTTAAGGAGTCATTTTAAAAATAAGAGTATTTTCGTCACCATCTATCAATTTCAGGTATAAATAAATCTTGCATTATCGAACAGAAAGCTCCCAAACTAAATCGTTTATACATAAGTAAATTAACACGTTAACAAAGAAATTATTTCTTTACTAAATCAAAGAAACATTTGAAATATCTCATTTTTTGAAAGAGATTAAAATATAAATTAGGATATTCTTTTGCGTGACATACTCTACTATGATTATATTCCTGTTCTTGTGAAGGCAAGTGTATGCTTCAATAAGTGCGCGCGGCAAAATAACTAAGGTCACAGTCAGATTGAGCGCCTCTCTGTAGTGCATCGTGTTAAGTCTGGAGTAGAATGAAGGTTTTGAGGGATCACTGTGAAAGACCACAGGAGATCGTGTAGTAGAATTGGTAAAGGTTCAGAAAATACTTTAGAGGAGATGAGAAGAGTTGAAAAGTCGATGGCTAGACACCGATTCGTGATGTTGTTGAGCGTTTATAGTAGTCGTATTTTGTTTCGACTGGGATGGTGGGAGAAGAAGCACATGTTGTGAAAACGCGTTGTTCATGTTGCTTTCATCTTATTTGTGGATAGGTGAGGGTTGAGGGTGGTAGATGGATACGGGGTATCTTAATTCCACGGCAGTATAGTGTTTGTCGTTATATGGATGTATGTGCAGTCACTTGGTAGTTTTCCTAGTTGTAGTGTTAAGACCAGCTAGGTCAAGTAATAAGGGAAGAGAGTAAGAAGTTCTATGAAGCTCCTAATTTAAAAGAAAATCACAAGTATTTTAAAAGAATTATGGAGTGGTTGGAAATGGCCCAAAAAGCAAACGATTCAAATTTTCCTTTGCTTTGTTTTCGAAGGTAGGGGCTCGAAGTTGTCTGAATCACTTCTTCTTGTACTTGAAAGTTAAAAATGGATTTAGCAGAAGTTTCACGAAGTAATGATGGGCAGACTTGAAGAGCCACTTTCCCAAAAGGCGTTCAGACGTGATTAATTCTTGTGTTTTTTGATTAAAAGAGGAAGATTTAAAAATCCTCTCCAAACATCTCTTATTAATGCTCTATTTTCTGTCATATCCATCCTACCAGGAACAATTGAATTTAAATCTTTAACTGTTAGAGTACAAGAGAGCCCCACTTCTCGAAGGTTCCTCCACCCAAACGAATCACACCAAAAGTTAAAAGGCTTTTTAGGGGGACCATTTCGAAACACTCGTGAAATTTCATCAATATATTTGCTAATTTTCATCAAAATAAGCAGCTTTATAGACGACTTGTATATTGGTATAAGGTACCGATCAAAGGAGTCGCACGTTATAATGAATAGTACGCGTCCCTCACAATAGTTCTTTCATTCATGCTGACTTATAAACTATTTATACTTTATTTTTCATTAAATGTTGAGCCCAAACCATCAAAGTATCACAGACAGCTTTAGAAATAAGATGCTTATGAACCTGATGATTTTAGTATATAGCCCAAGTAGACCTGTCAGAACGATGGAGAGTATGGTGGCACGCAACTCTTCTGGACATGATACCGTATCATGTGGAGTGCAATGCTAGAAAGTTAGACATATTATAGTGCAGGGAGGGTGAGGAACTGATCAACTATAAATTTGTAATGACACATGTTTTATTTATATAAAAACATAGTAATTTTTAGGGTTTTCTTCAACATTTTGATTTGTTATAATTTATTTATGCATTGTTTATCCTTCATTTGAGTTTTTGTATCAAAATAAACTCTATAACGCGTCTCTGTGCCCTGGGTTGAGATGAAAGAAATTTTAGCATAACTGCAAATTGCTTCCCTGAAAATGGACATTCTGAGTTTCAATGTTTCTTTCAGACAATGAAAATAACCTGCGTTATAATACTAGGGTTTCATTTGGATGATTGGCGAAGAATTTTGAATCATAAATTTAAAAATACAAGATCTACGTTTGTAATTTTAGTGGGGTGCTTTTTAATCAAGATTTTGCCTCTCAAGAGCCCATATTTTATTTTGATTTTTACTATTTAATACTCATAAATACTCTTAAACAACCTTGAATAATATTGAATTAATACGGAATGCTACTAACTTACATTTTAAGTTAATACTTCTTAATACCCTTTAATACTCAGAATTAACCCTGGATAATTTAGAATAAGCTTGAATACTCATGAGTACCCGTGAAAACTCAGGGGTACTATGAATACAACTGAATACTCCTGAATGACCCCTAAATAATCATAAATACCATTTTATTATTCATGATTGCCATTACTATTCCTGACCATTAGTGCGTATCCTTGAAACCACTGAATACAAAAGAATACATCCAAATTCTCATGAATCCCTCAAATACACTTCAATACCCTTGAATACTGTAAATACTCTAAATAACTCTAAATAGCAAAGGAATCCGAATAATGACCCAGAATACTCCAGAATACTTCTATTTCTGATAATACCCCAAATACTCTTCATTAAATATTGACCTCAAATACTCCGGAATTTCCATGAATAAATCTACTTACCCAGAACACTGAAATAATAATCAATACACCAAATACTATTCAACACCATGAATACTGCTGTATATCCCGATTATTGATGTATATACATCAATACCCTTGAGAATTTCATAATACCTATAAAGTAAATTCTTTTTAGAATATTTGTGCAAACAAATTTTTAATTAACGAAAATGTGGAAAACAAATTGAGGGAATTTTCATGAAATTCTTTAGCTATATCAAATTTAGCGCGGAACAATTAAAAACGTTATATCTCATCGAGCACTTAACGAGGGCAAAGTTCATAAACCATAAAATACCAAGAAAAATTAGAAAAATTATCAAATATAGGAAGTCAATGAAGGGTATGAGTTGTTTGAGCTTTTTAACTCTTCATAGGTGGAATGCGCGACTCTAAATACTTAAATTAATGCCAACGAGAGCATCTATACCAAAGGGTTTGTGTCAGGTGTGAAAATAAAGTGGGTATGATAGACTGATGTTTTTTTATCTATGGTACAACATTACCATTGGATTTTAAAACCACCCAAGCAACCAAATTACAACAAAATTACACTCCTTTAACTCACTCGTAAACTTATATATCAAGACAAAATTCTTTACAATTTGTAAACCAATACTTAACTCTTTTTTACAACAAGATTTATTGCCTTCCTTTCTAAGCACGCTGACACAACCCGCTTTTTGTCCCTAGAAACTTAAAATTCATAAATTTATTAAATCTACATGTAGGGAAATCGACCCTCTCCCTCCTCTCTCAGTTGCGACACAGGACGTTGGCCACAAACAGGCTGACCGTGTAGACGCCACTGTTCAAACTTGTAACCACAGCGACTTCGCCCCTCGGCCCAATAAAAAGCAGAACGGTTAAAACTGCAAGATCTCCCCTAAGAGTGTGTATTCAATTTCACCTCAGGTGCGAAATTGGACACGCGTCTCTCTCAAGCCCGAAGGTCTATCAGGACCAGAGGTAAGACATCCTGAGTAAAATCGTTGGAGGAGCAACCTTCATGTGGCCCGTTTCCCCCTCCTATCCCTACCACAGTGGGGTGAAGATGTATATATACCAAAATCTTGGGAAAAACGAGGTAGAATACGTGAATCATCAAGGGTACAAAGTCCCCGGCAAGTGGCCGGGCTACTAAGAGAAGGGACTAAGAAACAGCTCATCCTAGAGCTAGTTCCTGGTTATCACACCGAACTTTAAGCTAACTTGTCCAAGTTCAACTTATTCTCGTCAGAGAAACCACTCCCCCCTTATCCTGGTGTAGCACAAAACACCGAGATAGTCCTCGCCCTTGAGGAATACCAGAACTAAAAAGAAGAAGCTTATACTCGAGCTAGTTCCCGGTGGTCACACCGAACTTTAAGTTAGCTTGATTTAAGAATCCAGTTCAACTTACTCTCGTCAGAGACCCACCCCCTCCTATCCTAGTGCAGCCTAAAGCACAAGAGATAGTCCTCGCCCTTGAGGAAGAGCCCTGAGTGAACTCCCCCCAGCATTCCTCTGAGCCAAAGAATTACCGCCTGGCCCACCGCTAGCCAGTGCGAATTATGGTCCAGAGTAATGCGAAGAGGAGAAAGGAACATTCGTTCACAAGCCGGTGGAGATATCATTTCCTTCCGAATGCGTGTGGCTCCCCCTAAATGCCACGCTTGCAAAAGTCCTCAGTGGCTTTAATTCTATTTCGTCCGCCACTAGCCATATGGACGAACGGTACGCGTCAACAAAACAAGATTTCTGATGTTACGTAACTCCTTGAGTTCAAGGTCAGACTCAAACCAGTCGCAAGAGGGACAAAGGTATTTAAACTCTAGTAGAGACAGTTAGCCTTTTTTTATATTGTAGGGAGCGGTGGGTCAACCGTCACTATAATTTCGAGAGGTCAATTTAGAAAGCCTTACTTAAAATTGATTGTAGCCATTTCGCTGTATTAGGTGTGTATTATTTCTTTGGTTCATGTTTAATTAAATTTTATTGTTTTAATTAAAGTTTTAGTTTGTTTCAACAAATTTTTTATTCTATCCTCCGATTTCTAAGTACGGCACAAGGAACGGCAAAGTTTAAAGAGGTCAATAATCAAGATAATGATAATCAATCATATATAGCACTTCTAGAGAGATATAACGTTAATTTCGGAGAGTTTTTTTGGTGTCGTACGTAAACAACCCATACGTACGAACATCCTGCCATCACTCGGTCCTTCCTATACCACGACACTACATCTAAAGATTCTTTTAGATATCGGTCTGTTCGTATTTAAAATGATGTCCCTTCATCTCTCGAGCAACTTGATTTCTCTATTGCATTTAAATATCTTGTAAAACAACATCCTCTACCTAACAAAACTGATTAGAGAAAAATGAAAATTATTTTACGATACAATTACTTCGTTATTATTTATTTACCTCGAATGCCAGATCCGTCATAAGGCGGATGTTATATTAACGAAATTAATTCTGTAACCTAATCCATTAGTTTTTTAGTGTAATTCTATTAATATATACATATTTCAAAGCACACTTCTTTCCTTCCCACAAAAAGGCACCAATCCTAACGATGCTTATCTACTGCAAACACAGCAACTCATTCTGGAAGGAAAGTGAATATCCTTATAACCTGCTTAAAGGTATACTATTTTCCTGATGAATTTAAAAAGGCAAAAATGGTCTTCATGGCCAAAGCGAGAAAACCGGCGACGAACAAGGAGAGTAATTAACTAAATTTCCCTGGAATTTGTAGGAAAGCTCTTCGAGATCATTAATTGAAGACTCAAACATTAGGAGGAAAGTTAGCTAAACAACCAACAGCGATATATCTTCAGAAAGAAAAGCAGCACGGAAATTGAAATTAACGTCATCATTCGTGTCTACAGTCTCTCCACAATTCAGCCAGTCAGAAATAAAAGAAAATACCGATGTAAATAGTACAATATAAATGATAGACCTCATGAGGAGAGGGAGGATAAGGCAAGAAGATCTGAATAGGGCAGCGGAGATCAAACAGTTGAAAAATCATTTGAATCTATTTTAAAAGTTAAAATCAGTACCCTTTCATCTGAATGAAAACTCTTAGATATGTAGCCAGATACTCCGATATGTACATTACTTAGAACAATTAAAGTTGCACCAAATAAAGAATCAATCCTTTACAATATTAACCGAATTCAGATTATTAGGAGCAGGAATGGGTCGGGAAACTGATACTTTCTTCGACTTGGACCTATCGATATGCACTGACATAGATCCAGCGCGACAGGAAGGGTGGGCCAAAATGGTCAAAGGTAGTATCCTCCAAAGTGGCATCCTGGGCACCACCATAGGCGCCACTATCCCGAGAGCTAAAACTGAGCTCTCGAAAGAGTTTCCTATCCCAAATCAAAAGGGCTTCTGGTATAATTGTCGTATCTCGGCGGCATAGCTACATTCGAGATCGGAGAGACAGAGGAAGGCACCGGGCTCACGCGTACAGGCGAATATTGCCCTGTGCACGTCACCCAGCGAAGGAAGTCTGTCCAGCATTAACAAGGAGGCTCTAAATGGGGGATGTGTGAAAGGCACCCGCCTCAGGTGGAGACCAGTGTGGTGGATAAGGTTGAACATCTGCAATGCACGCTAGACTACGGATACATAAAGTTCCCATCTGTAGTTAAGCCTCAAACGAACAAAGGAACTAATAATGTCCATGGCGCGGGTAAAAGAGTCTGCAAAGATAAGCCTCCCATCTGAGGCTTCAGTCCAAAACAAGACCAAGGAAAAGGTGAGAACCCACCACTCGCAGGCGAACCCCGTTTAGAAACAAATTCCGTTCTGGGTGGAGTATTGAATGATGGAGAATGAGAATTAACTTATTCTTGGCCAAGGAAAACCTAAATGTGAGCGCTTCGGCATATAATGAGATGCGGTTGAATGCTTTTTGGAGTCGACGCTCCAAAGTTGGCATCTGGGCTGCACCAAAAGAGATCGAAAGCTCGCCCACGTAGATCGTAGAGAGAACATCTTTCGGCAGAACCGAGTCGATATCGTTCATGTTCAGGAATATAGGTTCGACACTGAGGACACTTCTCTGCGGGTTAATCCTGTTCCTGTTACATTGGGTCGATTCCAGTATGCTGATTCAACGATCTCGCAAAAACTTATAAGAGTGGGAAACATTCCCTCTCCCCCATCATATGGAGTCTCCATCATACCTTATCGTCATGCGTTAACATAGGCTTTGTCAGATCGCAAAACAGCTAACGTAATGAGAGACCTGGGAGATGTCATTTTCCAGTCACAGCACAACATCTGATGCGAGTGGAACTTAGGGAAACCGCACAATGCAGATGACAGGTGGAATCCGCTCTCCAGGAAAGAGCTAGTCTAACATTTAACACTTTCCCCATTATCTTCCACCCATAATAGCTTAGATAGATTGAGAGAACCCAGCTGATCTAGTCATCTTTTCCCAGCTTGCGAAAAGGGAGCACAGTAGCCATTCGTCAGGACCATGAGAGGATAACTTCTCTCCTGATCATGTTAAACAAATTTTACAGAAAAGCCATGCCACGCTTACTTAGGTGTCGAAGCATGGAATGCGGGACATCGTCCGGACCATGAGTGCTGGTGGTGTCTGCCCATGAAGCGAGAGCGGAACGCAACTCAGTCAATGAAAACCTGGCGCTGAAGGGTTTTCCACCTCTGTAGATAAAGTCCAGTAGGCGGCCTTTAACGACAACATGACGTTCAATGAATAATGGTAGAGCAGCATCCCAGCTAGAAAATACGGAAAAAGCGGTCACAAAGGACTCCATCACGGGCACGTGGTTCGAGAGTGCGGTTCTATTGCCCTGGAGAACGAGAGAACAAGGGGGACAGGTCTTGCGATAACTTGCCCGAATACTTTAAAATTGTTCCACACCTCTGTAACAGGGTCTTTCTGTTAAGTGAATATACCTATGCCCACCAGGAACTGCGGCAGCCATGCTTCGAAGCATGCCGAAACCTAGTCCCAGCTCTTCAAAATTTATCAACGGTAGAATCGTTCGGGTGGCGCTTATATTCTAGGTGGCATATCTTTCTGTTCGATGACCGTATCATACTCGGCCGATCGAACAGCGTTAAAAACGGGCAGAATTTCTAGGACGTATTTACGGCCAGGGCGATGAGATTGCTGAATAAGAATTTAACGGCCTAATTTGGCGACCTAAACACTTCGACTACGACAGATAATTCAATTTATTCCTTAAATTCGCCCTAATGCAACCTCTACAAGCACCACCGAGTCGGCTTTTCATGCAGCCGCGTCCTTAAAAATTATAGGTGAATAGAAAAGTGGTCGCTATCCTTAAGGTGTTTGATCATTGTCGTAGAATGCCCCCGCATTTTGTTCTAAGATGGTTAAGTGTGCTAATATATTGATATCTCAATAATATTTTAAAGAATAGAGCCGTTGGAAACACGTAAGGATATAGAGAAACGCACAATAATCCCCGAATAAACTTATATTTTAACTTTAACCATTGAATACACAACCTTTATACATTAACTACAGCAATACTCTGAATATTATCATAAACAAGAATTAATTAAATTAGTTTGACCCTCAAAAGTTGGTTAATTTCTCTACACACAACAATAATATAAGATTTAGGCTTATGGACTCTACTGGAATTTAAAGGCCTCAGAAATGTTATTGACCCACGACGCGTGCCGCCTGGCCAGATGTAGATGGACGAGATCACGGATGTCCTTTTGGCGAGGGTAGCAGCTGGGGGGTCCACACGGTATTCCGGGGGGGGGGTTATTCAAGGACGAGAACAATTACGGTGCTTTATGTGGCAACAAGGTAGTCGTGGTCTCTCTGGCGAGAGGGAGTAGAACTTGGTTCTAAAATCAAGTTAACTTGGAGTGCGGTGTGATCACCGAGTAACGAGCTCGAGGGGGAAGCTTTTCTCCTTCGTTTCTTAATTCCTTATGGACGAGAACTGAACTCGGGGAGGGTCTTCTTCAAAGGACGAGGATTGATGCGGAGGGGGGTTTCTCTGACGAGAATAAGTTACTTAAAGTTCGGTTTGGTAACCGGGAACTAGCTCGAGGATGAGCTTCTTTTTAGTTCCAGTCTTCTTCAAGGGCAAGTATAACGGAAGGGGGTTTCTCTGACGAGAACAAGTTGAACTCTGTTCCTCAACCAAGTTAATTTATGAGTTCGGTGTGGCCACCGAGTAACGGGCTCGAGGGGCAACCTTTCCTTTCTTTCTTTAATTCCTCAAGGACGAGGAATACCCCTGATGTTTAAGATGCACCAGGATATGAGGAGTCTCTCTGACGAGAGTAAGTTGAATTTACTTCCTCAACCAAGTTAACTTATGAGTTAGGTGTGGCCACCGAGTAGCTGGCTCAAGGGGGAGCCTTTTCCTTCTTCTTTTCCTAATTTCTCAAGGACGAGGAATACCCCTGGTGTTTAAGGTGCACCAGGATATGAGGAGTCTCTCTAGCGAGAGTAAGTTGAACTTCACAAAGTTAACTTAGCGTTCGGTTTAATAACCAGGGACTAGCTCGAGGATGAGCTTCTTTTTAGCCCCTTAAGTTAGGTAACCCTGCCTCTCTTGCAGGGTACTTCTTGGTCTGGCGAGCCAAGTACACTACGAATCCAGTCTAGGTAGCTCAGTTTTAATCGAGGACTTCGTCACCTGGAGTCTGACGTATACTACCTCGATTTTCCTCAGTGTTCCTCATTTATACCTTGTAACCCCACTGAGGGAGTGGTAAGGGGGGGGGGAGGTAGGGGCTTGAGGACTGCCCGAAGGAGGGTTCTTTTGCCCAACGTTTTTTCCCACCAAGTATTACATCGGCTCCTCGTTAGCCTTCGAGCTTGGGAGAAACACATCTCCAATTTCTTATTTGACGTGAAATTGAATCTCACTCTCCTGGGGGAGATCTTGCATTTTGACCTTTAGGGTCTTTCATGGCGCCAAAAGGTGCGAATCTGCGGTTACGCATTTGACCCGCCGATGCCTGGGGCGGATGACTTTGCGGTAACCGCCTTGTGACTGCACCACGAGTGAACGGGGTGGGGGGAGTGACGATTCCCCTACAATCATCTACCATCTAAAATCAGGATGTGCATTCGGAGAGCAGAGCAAAGGAAGTGATGCGTAAACATATCTATATTTAGGAAACGTATCTCCAGCTTATTGATCAGGTAGGCAAGGAGCTAAGCCATGGGAGTGTTCATATACTTCCCAAAAAGCGGGTACCTACCGTTTGGAGCCTTAAGTTAGAGGAAGGATCTCGGCTGGTGGTAGAATGTACACATAAATAATAGTGTACCTCCTATTCAAGTGTAGCTGCACTGCCACCACCTAAAAGGAGTTATTATATCGGGTGTAAATCACACATCCTTCTTCCAGACCACCATCCTCTGGTGGTGGGGTTGCAAGACTCTTATACCCCAGTAGAATGGGCAGGTGGCACGCGCCAAGGATGTCTCCTGCAAACAAATAATTAACGCCGAACGGGAGGAGAAAATTATCTGGAGCTCCTTTCAGGCGGCTGGGAGGCCACGACGATTCCATTCAAAGTATATTTCCTCCAGGCTTAGCTCGGGGGAAATGCGTGGCACTGTGGGTTAAGAAGCCCCTCCAGAAATAGTCGTATCATTTCCGGAGGCACAACTCCTGGGACATTGGCCGTACAAGGCACTGAAGTCTTTGTCAGTTTGAATACTAATCCTGGGATGTGTGGCTCGCTTTACTATGGTTTTCCTCCCTCCGCCTCGAAACCTTTAGCGGGCCGGTCTTCTTTGGAAGTGGGGTCTCTCTTTTGCAGGCTTCCGTGTTCCGAGTCTCCCGGTCCAGCCTTGAGTGAGGGTTTGGGAGATTAAGCTCATTTGGTCTTGTTCTCCTTTTGTGGGATAGCTTTAGGAGTTCCAGAAGACATCTCCACGAACATTTTCAGAGGGTTGGCTTTTTGTGAGCCTAACGACGCGGTGGAGGTGTGCCTTCTGTTTCGCCTTACGGGAAACGGTCAAGAGAAGAAGCGGAGATTTAGTTTGAACCGAGGCTAAGTGGAAGTCCTTTCTGCCGCCATTTATACCAGGAGAGTGGCCGGGGAGGAAGGGGTAGAACCAGCAGAAGTGTTCTGAATAGGCGTGGATACAGATCGTGCTCTTAGGCCTAGAATGACCAGAATTAGAGGGTGCCTTTTTCAGAATTGAGGCATAAGACGTCTCAGGTAGCGCTGGGTGGGCTAAGAGGAAAACCTTATGCTCACCTAAACGGAGTCGATCCGAGAGTTGAACGGCTAGCATCTGCCTTCTGCCTTTCCAGTAGATATGCGCCTCATATAGCTAGAAAGTGTTTGCACCGCCAGGTTGTCTCTGAATGAGGGGCTCAGACATAATCTAGGCTCCGCCCACCACAGATGCAACTTCGGTCTTTGTCTCATCCTTCCCGCCCGATAGTGATTCGGGGCCGAACGTCCTGTTCTCGGCATGGTTCATTGTCGAAACATCAGCGAGCCCGTCCGTCCCCTAACCCCTCCGATTCCGAAGAATGAGCGCAGGAAAAGGAAAGTGTATTCTTGGATTTTTTATTGTTCTTATTTTTCTTCATGGAGAGCAGGGCGGGGAATAACCTAGCCTCTCTCCATCCTCGGAAAAGACCACAATATCTGAAAGACCAGTCTCGGACAGATCTTCCTCAAAGATTGAGTTTTTCTTAGCCGTCAAAGGAGCAGCAGTATACGAAAAAGGTCGTCCATTCTCTCATTGCGAGTTATCGGTAGCCCGTCCCGCCTGCAGAGGATCTTGCGCTGGAGCAGACTCAGCTTTGGTATCTGGACACGAGCTCAGGTTTTTCTCTAAGAAAGACGCTTCCATTGGGATCAAGTACACCTACGGTATCATCTCCAACTCAGAAGGGGCTCTCAATTCACCCCTCTCAAAGATTTCGGTATCCCGAACGGTGAATCATAGGGTCAGCATCCCGATCTGAATAGGAAAAAAAGGGAGAGAGGGCATGCCAGCTCCTATCAAGGTCACGAAGCTCCGGTCTAGGTGTCGCAGCTAGGATCAGGAGACAACGCTGCCTCTTACTCCTTTAAGTGGGTTAGGATGGATCCTCTGACCTCATCTGGATGGGCGGAAACCGATAAAGTGGATCTTCTGACTTGCATTGTTCTTAGCATTTTCTTCATAAAGAAAATGGGACCTAGTTCATTATGCAAATTAACTCGTTTATTATAGCTCAGGTTCTTTTTGCATTGAAGAATACGTTATCAAACTCAGAAGGTCAAGTCCCAGACAAGTTGTATGCAGTTAGGCCCCCAAATTTATTCAGGGCCTCTCATTAATAGAGATGGACGTATGAGTTTATTTTTTATACATAAATAAAATAAGTATTAAAAAGTGAACAATTAAATTTTTAAAATTCAAAACATTGAAGCAAAAATTTAAAAATATTAGTAAGATTTTAATATAAATAAAAAAAAAATATGGAATGGTTATTGAAAATTGGTTGTTGCTCATCTCCTCCAAAGGTTGTGGAATTTTTAATATCTTTTTAACAGTCTGAGTACAATTATTACACAAAGGGATAGTAGTAGTGGTATTGTTTTTTATCCACCTAATACAGGGAACTTAATAATAACTTAGGGTATACCATCAAACTCCATAATATGATAAAAATCTTTGATCTTATTTATCAAACCATATATAGACCAATCTTTGAAAACCTGTTAATTGGGGTTTAAACATGTTCATATCTACTTTTGCAGTAAGTGATGGATGTTGTGATATTGAGTACAACCTGCGTGATGTAAAGTAATAAATGAATTTTACTACCGCCTATCTGTTGACTATTTATCCCTCTATTTGTCTAGTTTTAATCAATGTATTTATATCAATTTAATTTATTTTCTTAAATAATTCGAAGAGTAATCTCGTCTGTACAAGTTTCCAAAAAAGTGAGTGAAGGGAGTGTAGTTAGGGAAAGTGAAATTGCCTCGAAAACAAAATTGGAGACACATTTCGTCGGGCATGAGTGTATTTCACTCACACACATACTTATCCTCATGACCTAAGTCACTATTCATAAATTTATTATTATTTCAACATCCAAGCATTTTCATCATCATCATCATCATTATCATCATCATCATCAAACGCTTCATCACAAAATGATGTTCGCGGGTATCAACACAAATAGGAGCAACGAGTGAACCGGGTCACCGACATTCCAGCCAAGTACCCTCATTACGTATCGCTCTTGCGGGAAAACGAGGTCAACATACCTAGGCCGCGTGCTCTCAATTATTCTTACTTATGACCTTCAAAACTTTCAACAAGTGGGGCAATCCGACCCATGGTTAGTTTTATTTCAATAATTCACGAACTAACTTTTGGGAGGACTTTGACACTTATAACATTCGAAACGGAATGTAAAACGACATAATGGTTTTAAATTACGTTAGAATCAGCCGAATAACTACAATGTTATTGGCCCCAAAACTCATTGAAAAGTAAAATGGTTAACATCTGACTGTCTAACCTACAAACCGACACAGTAACTTATAGATTCGTGCGCACGAGATGAAAAACATTTCGGTGCGCTGCTTCGAAACAGCGTTCTTTACCCGGATTTAGTCGTGTTTTAGTACCCACCTGAAAGGCGCTATGGGTATTCTTCTTCCTCAATGTTTAAAATATTCTTCCTACCCATATAAAGGAACATTCTTCCTGCTCCACTTACTGGAATATTCCTCCTACCCCATATACACAAATGTAATCCTGTCTCACATACAAAAACTTTCTTCCTGCCAAACATGCTGGCGAAATTTCATCATCCAACTTTCCACTTAATATAAAATGCCTGACTAAATTTCACGAAATTAATTTCCCGTTGAAGCAATTTACTGTGCTTACAAGTTTGGCAGCATTCCATTTTCTTAAAGAGACCTTACAGCAAGCTGCATTTAATTGTGTCCAATAAAGTTAATTAAAATTGGTAATTATGAATTATTTATTAATAATGTTAAACATGTGTAGCAAACTATATAACTCCTCTACGGAACTTTGCCAATTTACATATCGAACCGAGCTTCTTAAATCAGCAAGGAAAACAATTTTTCTTAATGACCCTAGTACAGATGTACTTGAGGAGCTAACTACAAGGTACCAGTTGGTTTCCTACTGGTCATAATATCGTCTTATTTTGGTTAGATGAATATTAACTCATTTAGATTGACTACGTTATAAAACAATTTCCATTAAATGCCTGACTTCATGTTCTGTTTGTTACTTTAATTAACAATACAGATAAATCTTTAGAATAAAATTTTTCGAATGGGTCATTAAGGTCTAGACCCACCTACAAATGATCTTTCCCTATTGCGTCTCTGGTTGTTATGATTTAGGATTGGAGCCTTGTAAAAAAGGGACAAAGAAGAAAGAATACGCTCAGGACAACAATGCATTCTTGCGTCTATTTGTAGTTACGCTTAATTAACAACACTAACTCATTTTGATGCGTTCAAGCGACATGGTGTTCAAGTGTCATTGCGCTTAATAATTGTAGTGTTCATTTTTAGCCTTTTAAATCGTTTGCATTCAATTGTTATTGCGATCAGTTGTGTGCTCAGATGTTTTGCGCTTAACTACATGCGTCCAATGATCATACGCTCAAAAGGCAAAAAAGCAGTTACAACCCAACATACAAGCGCACACCTACACACATTTTTTGTTATAAAAAAAACTCTAACTAAAAATTTACAATGGAGATGCCATTTTTATCCACTAAACTTCTCACTTTATAACGAGCTTTTCCATAGATTTGTGTATACATCATGAGGATACGATCAAAAATACGAAAATATTCTATTAATAATCATCTTCAAACTCGTCATTATCTCATTATATCTCCGGCAATTGCTCTAATAGGCATGGATATAGAGATTATGGATATAAATTTTAGTTTTATAATCAAATCGGATAATGAGGGCGTATTTACATACACTGCTTCATCATTCTTTTCTTACTCCTATTTCTCATCCATCTATTATTTATTTTTTCTTTTAAAGGTGGAAATGTTCTTTCAGTGACTCAATTCTTGGATGCTGTTAAACTGGGGCTTATGTATCTTTAACTTCAACTATTTGGGGGGATTTTCCGAATCAAATTCGTATGTATTGTTTGCATATTGTTGGTTATTTCATGTTTATGAAGATTGCTATGATACTAGATTACATTTCGCTGAGATAAAGATAGTCGATCACTAACTTACATAAAAATTATGTGGGCATCTAAAGAATATATATCATTGTCAGTAAGAAGTGAAATGTATGCATCTGCGGTAGGGTTATTATGACAATGTTAACCAACGTATACACTCAACGGGAATGTTTATCAGGGATTATGTTGTAAAATAGGTAGACCTGTGGCACCCAAATTGCAGGATTTAATAGGCCCAGCGAGGAACTCCACAAATAGACGCTTGAGGAATCTATTAAATCCTAAAAATGGCTATTTGTGTAAATTAAGGAAATAATATGCCAGGTGTAATAAATAACCAAAGAGAATTAGAAAAAGAAACAAAATATATAGATATAAAATTGTACATCTATCAAATAGATATAAAGCAGGCTGTTCGTCTGAGTTACACAAAAACACATGAACATACGCACGTTGGAAACAGCCCTCAAAGGTCACCACCTGAACAAATACGTGTCTCGCACACACAAAAACATATGCGTGCTGAGAATAATTATCAGAAACAATGTAACAACAGGCGACAACAAAAAAGCTGAACAAATATAGGCTTTGGCCAGCAAATTTCGAAAAAAAACTGTAAGAGATAAGCGATTCCCTATAATTAAGATAAATCTGAGACATGGGAGATATGTAGTTACTACAGGTACACACAGCTGTCTAAACTCCGCCTAATGGGTGGTAATAACGAACAAATTATATAACTGGGTCCGATCCACGGACAGGTCAAGGTCAGCCCCTTGGAGATGGCACACAATATATATAAAGAGACCGAGAGACAGTCATTCAATTTGGCAGTTAATTCATTCTATCAATAAGTCCAAAATTCATTATTCATGATCAGTCAATCAGAATCGGCTAATCAGAGAAGCAATCAGTCCCTTAGTAGCGTTACGAAGCCCTGTTAACTAGCCTAAATCATGCAGACTTTAGACTCGATACTTCGCGTAAAACCAAAGCCTACTCACTGACCGAAAAGAAATCGAGACGTTTCCGCTTGCCCCTTTTAGTAGGAATAAATAATAAAGTTTAAGAATAAAGTTATTTTCCTTTGTCACGTCCTTTCCAAGTCCTTTTCTTACGCCGATCAAGAAGACAACTTCGGTAAGCCCAGCCTAACGCATAATCCCTCGTGAGAAACTATAAGGAGTATAAGGAGTCAGAACCAATTCAAAAGGGACATAAAGTAGACCCACTACCTAAAGTCCTCGTTACCCGTAGAGTGAACTCTATTGGAACCTTCTCTCTCACACTGCTCTAGACGGGTGATTTTGAGCAGTGAAACAGCAACAAAGACTCTTCATTTTACCCCCTTATAATTACCAAGCACGCAGCTACAAATTAGTTACCTTTGCACAAACAAATAACAAGACCTTCCCACTATCCATATATCTGGTGAATGCTCATAATCATTGTTAACTATTCATATAATGACCGCATACACATACAGCTCCATAAATGGCAATTCAACTGGCATATGTCACATAATGTTACACTCATGAATAGGTAAACAGTTCCCTTTTTACTATGACAGCATAAGTAAAGATAAAAATGACTAATTAACGCAGTTCACGATTATAACATTGCTGTGCTGGATACATTTATTTTTCCTAAAATCCTAAAATAGGAGCGTCCCACAGGCCTCGCCTTGGAAATAGAAATAGATAAGTATTGCTATAGTAACAAACTCTAGTCCATAGCTCATTGAAAATCTGTTTTCTAAGACCAAAATAGATGTACATATCATGAGGATACCAAGCTAATAAACCTAACATTGCTGTGAAAAATGCATCTCAGGAGAAAATTGCGGGTCGTAATAATGTTGATCATGACTAAAGTCTAGCTTTGGGCAGATGACTGCGAGGAAATCATCAAACATGGAAATTTGTTCGTTTATTTTTTCGCTATAGGCGGCCAAATTTCTTTAGTGGTGAAGCTGAAATTTGGCACAGAAGAAATAAATAATTGTTAGTTAGCTATGTCAGATTTCTTTACTTCGCATACATTGCCCTCCAAGGGTGGTGTACAATTGTCATTGGTGGTGTACCCATATTTCAGGACCGATTGACCTGAACTTTGGCAGAAAGTTACATTTCTGTAATGAGATGGTTAAAGGATATGTTGGGTTCAGTTACGACACAAAAACGTCCCCAAGGGGGCAGCAAATCTGTCTAGAGTCTAGTGGCCACATTTATAGAGTGATTGTGTAAGGAGATGGTATGGTTCCACCAAGCAACAGACTTTGCGCCCCTTCTTTGCAAACGGTTTGGAAAATATCATAGATTTGGTGTCTAAGTGTCTGGACCGATTTAGCTATAATTTGGCATAGAGTTATAGATCTGTAAGGAGAGGCTTACAAGCTATTTTAGCTTTCCCCAACATACATTTCCCCATCCCCAGGTTGATGGAAACGTAGTAGCTCTAAAAACTCATAAGAAAGCAACTTCAAGTTTATTAGCGAGTCTAATGTTGCAGGGTACCCATGAAAATTTGGCATCTTACCAGTTAGCATCAAACTGAGGACAATAGAACCTAGCTGATGAACTTAACACGAAAATCAGAAATCCTGATCTCTACATTTCAAATCTAAACTTCTACCAGTGCATCGCCGGGTAATGTAATTTAAGTCAAATCCCGTTTCCTTTTTCTTAATTTCATAACTTAGACCTTTCTCATTTTACCCAGAGTATAATACTCTTTCCCTTTGCTTAGCTCGTGAGTGGAGTATTAAAAGCGGTCTAAAATTCATTATCCGTGACAGGTGGCGGCGGAGCAAAGAAAGCTCTTAAAGGAATTAAAACCTAACTCTCGAAGGAATTTAGAAGAAAATACCGAGAGTTAGAGAAGGAGATTTAAGCATGTTTAGAGCCTGTATAAAGCGTGTTTAGGGCCATTAAGAAAGATTTATAACGCTGTTCACTTGTAATGGTGCGCTATGGATATTAAGTTCCAATTTAGTGCGTACAATCAGCTTGGGGAAAATCAAAATGGAACATTTAGAATTTTCCATTGAGGGCTTTAAGTTTCTTAGTGTCTTCATTACCATGAAACGTACACTGCCTTAAGACTGGAATACGGCCACGTTGATGGGAGTTGCACAAATTAACCAAGCCCCTATCTTTCGAACAATTACCTGTTTGTTCTATACTTTGTCACTTTAAGAAACTCTACCCATAAACTTTCTTAAGTAGGTTTGTATTGGTTCTATAAGTTAAAAATGTTTTTTTTAGTTATTAATCAATAGAAATAAAAATAAATTAAAATTCACTAAAAGTCTCAGACAAGGAGAAATTCAAGAAATGGCATGGTGTGCACGAAAAATAAAACAAAAAACAAAGAATACCGAAGGTAAACAAGTAAAGATTAAGAACAGTAAAAATAGGAAGAAATATATTAGGTTGTATCGCATAAAATGTATTGTTCAACATCATGAATTGCAATTACATCTATTTTGCAGATTTAATGCAAATATACTGCCTTTTATTCCATTCAAAATTAATGATTGTAATGACTGTTGTAGCTGGGAAGATACATTTCTTCCAGATGTCAGCCGCAGCAAGATTACTCTTGCAACACCTAACATCTCATTGCGCTGTAAGGTTAAAGAGAGCGTGGTAATACTTTTGAGGGAGAAGTGTCGCAATGGGTATGAATGTTTGTGCTGAGGAATTTCAAGGCTGGGGAATCTTTGTGGGGGGTACCAGTGCAAATAGACATGCGGAGTCGTTACCCTGCTTCTCTTGTGCCTCAGGCTAAGTTGTTATTGAGTAAGTGAGGTGGCAGCCCTCACGCAAAATATCTGAGCTTATTGTGGTGAAGAAACAGAGTGAGAAAATAAAGGAATGTTTGTGCTTTGTATGAAAGAATATCCTGCGGGATATATGCGTGCATATGATGTGAAATGTGAAAGAGCTATGAGTATGGGGCTGTCAGAAAATAAACCTTCCGACATTTAGTTAAGATAATAAATTTGTATTTGTTGCGCTAAATATTTTCCTAATATTAGTTTCTTGTATTCTAATCATTCTTTTTTCATAAGAATGTTGGCCAATCTAATTCTCTATATTTTAATTAAGGTGTGCGGAGCCTTTCAAGTCCTATATAATCACACTATGTAACAAATTTCCATCCTTTGTTTTGTTCTAAGTTAAAAGTGTTATTTCCTTGTTGTTCGTAACTAAAGCAAATTAAAAAGTCAAATTTGAGCCCAAAACTTTGCTTTTGTAGGTAGGGCACTGAATTTCTAAATTTGCTCATTTGGAAAATAATGCTAAGGTATTATTAATTTTGGAAAAAAATTCAAAAAATGTTAGGAAATTGTAAATCTTAATTAAAAATAATCATTGGAATGTCGGAGAATAATATTTCTTTTAAGGAAACCTTCTAAAACCTTCTAGATTTAAAGATAAATTTCTAGAACTTCTTAGAATTTTATGCAGTTTCAGGAATATTCCAGAACTTGCCATAATACATATGTACATATCTATAAAGTTCTTTATCCTTCTTGAATGTTAATTCATATATATTCCTACAGGGATTCACAGATCTGCTATAATTTAGCATATCTGCAATCAAAGTCCAGATGGATTCTGTTTATCTACGGACATTTGATCAAAACAAGAGAAAAATGCTCAGTGTGACAGCATCTATGAGAATCTGTTAAGTTTCCAAAGCATACTTTGGCATGCCAGTTGGGGACCAAGAAAAATATTAGGCACCTAGTGTTACATGTCTGATTTCACAAATATTTAAGTTATTAGTTTGATGTAAAGCAAATGAGTAATAAACTATAATTTTTTTAACTTTTAAAGGCTAGTATAGAGGGGAAAGAAGAGCCAAGAAGTTTACCAGTCCCAGGATTCAGAGTGAACTTGCTGACTACTTGAGAAACCGTCGAAGTGACGAAAATGCACCTGTTCTTTCTTATCCTGATATTCCATCCTCTATTGCACCACTACCACATACTGGTGATCTTCATGTAATTTACTCTCTAGGAAGGAATAAGCTAAACCTTAGAAGAATGCACCAATTCATAAGCTAAAAAGATCAGTGAAGATGTAGAATACAGTGTCAGAGATATTGCTGTTTAGAGGAATCCATACTATCGAAACCAGAGATACCTCAATGACCGTCAGAAATTTTAGGTTGGCATTGTCAAATGCTAAGCTTTTGACTTCCAGGCTCAAAGAGTGGGATTTCTTAGATGAAAATCCAAAAGAAACGTCCTAAAAATTTCTCAAATTTCTTTATTTATCAAGCTTGACTATGCTACTGTAATGATGTATCTGATCCTTTTAATGCAATTACAATTAAATGTATTTCAGTGAAGTGGAGGCTCTTCATTGACAGCGACTTAAGAAACATTAAAGCAGTACTTCTACCTAATCGGAATAAGCATCCATCATTTCTCTGTCTCTTGGCTCATTCAGCATATCTCAAGGAGGACTACACCAGTGTCATTCATAAGTTACAAACTTTGAATTATAAGGTGTATGGCTGGAAAGTGATTAGAGATTTCAAAATGGTGACATTTTTCATGCGTCTCCAGGCTGGTTTTTAACAAGTTTCCATATCATCTCTGTCTTTTGGACAGTAGTTATAACACAGCACATTACTACAAGAAACACTTCCCACAAAGGACTGAGTGCTCAGTTGGAGGGCATAATGTCAAGCATGAGCATTGATAGATATAAAAAAGAAGTTGTTTTCTCCGTTACCTTTAAAACTAGGTCTTATGAAGGAGTTTGTTATAACTCTTAATAAAGACTCTGCACTCTTTTAAGTACCTTCAAAATTTCTCTCCCAAACACTAAGGCAAAGATGATAGCTGGTGTTGTCTTTGGACCAGAATTCCCTGAAAAGTTTACTAAAAAGGAAAAAGAAGCCTGGAAGAGTTTAGTTTCAGTGTACCAGGGTTTTGAGGGCAACCACAAGGCTGACAAGTATGTAGAACTTGATGTTCCTAAAGGTGCACATCCTTTATGCCCATCTTGACAAGTTCAAAGAAAATTTGAAAGTATACTCAGAAGAGCAAGGGGAGCGCTTCCACTTAACTTTAAACATAAATACCAAGAAATATGCAATGAAATTATGATGGGAAACTACATTTGGGGTCTTGCGCAGAGAAAGGATTTACATCATAAATGGAAATCGAGGAAAACTGTTCACTTCTAACTTTTTTTTATATATTTCTTGTGGAAGTTTTAATAATATTGTATAAATTTAACTTTGAATTTTTGTTTAAGCCCTCAATTGATAAAAAAACTAATTTTTCCTATCCTTAGTTAATATTTCATCATACAATCCAAAATAGCAAAGTTTAAACAAATAATGGCTATTTTCTATTGTTTTGCAAAAGAAAATAATGTGCTTCGTCACTGTAAAGCTTAAGGGACTTCATTGCCATTTAAGTGTAAAGGTCTATAAATACTGTTTACCTAGAAATTCACTTCCCACTTAATGTATTGTGTAAAAATACTTTCTTCTGGGAATCCAGTACCCATTCAATGTTCTGTAATACATTTCATCTGGGAACTAATTGCTTACTTTATTTATTATCTCTAAATACTTCAATATATGCAAATCTATTATTCCCTGGTTCCCAATGTTTTTGAGTACAATACAGGTTATTCGCGTTTAGAGCAATTGTTCTTTGCTCACTTGGCACGTGAAGGGAAATCTTCTCTTGAGACTCATTTTCGACGAAAATCCCCTATAGGGTTATCCAACCACTCGATTGCGCACAATATAAGTTTAAATTAGTTGTGCACGGAAGAAATGATGTGAGGAAGATGGACAGGAACAGGGAATCAAAGGCTGTTTTATCAGACGCATGAATAGGTGAGAATTTTCGTGCGGATGAAAGAAGAAGCGTGAATATGGGGCTAGAGCACATCTGAAACAGATATAGTGAATGGGTAATGCAAGGTCGTTAATGAGGTGGGATAGAAGAGGAATTTGGAAGAAGAAAGATGACTAGTAGGATGAAGATAAGAATCTTGTTGTGGAGAGGAAAAAAAGTAAATACCTGCTAATGATAATTATTGGAGCTGAAAATGTATCGATTACATGGATAAATTCATTTTTGGGGTCGAAATGCAAATAAAAAGAGTGTTATTAAACAGAGCATAAAAGCAGCCAATGCAACATTTAGATGGAAAATAAATTAGGATCTAAATGAAAAGAGAAACTTATTTTAGGAGAAGTGAAAAGGTGAGATACCAGGAGGAAAATTATTTTGCGAAAATAAACGATAACATTTTTTAAAGATAAAATGTAGTTGACAAGAGTATTTTGACGTGTTGTAGATTTTAGATATGGAAAAGGAAGCGAATATGATTATTATTGGTTTTTCAGGAATAAATTGCCCTTTGTATCATAGTGTGGCCGCGATAAACATAGGATAGGTGTTTAGTGATAGTACATGTCTGAAAATGGGAAGGCAGATGGAATAAATTATATATTCCCTAAAAATGATAAAAAGTGGTGATTAGATTCTTATGGAGTGTGTCTGTATTTGTTGCCGAGGCTTTGAAATTAAAAATGTGCCTGAAGACTCAAAGAATAATGTAATACTAGTTTTGTATAAACTTAAAGGGGGAAAGGTGAATGTAAGAACGTCAGGTGAATAAGAATGTTAAGTGATGCAGAAGAGATGAATGAAAAAATTCAGGTTGTGTCTATAAGAAAAATAACAAAGAGTTTTATGAAGGATGAACCAACTGATATAGGGCTGGTAAAGATTTGTTGATTGAGTAATTGTATTGGAACAACTGAGAGAATAAAACTAAGGGATAAGATTTATACTATATGATGTCTGGTAGATATGAAGACAGCTAATAATGCTGTTGAAAATGAAGTGTTAAGAATATTTGCTAGAATGTAAGGTGTTAATGGTAAACTAGTAGATGGTGTGAGTGATGAGGGATGTTCTGTCTTAATATATACTGATGACATGGTGGTGTTGACTAAGAGTGGGCTGGTTTGCAAATGTTGATCGAAGCGTTTGACAAGCTAAAATTCAATGAAGAAATAGGTAGGGTGATGAAATCGAAGGTCTCGATGGGTAGGTGTTTGATATTAGAGTGTGTGGTGTCAGCTTTAAAAAAATGTGAAGTTTTAACTACCTAAAATGTATTGTGCATGATTGTGATACCAATGAGATAGATTGCAAACGCAAGGTTTTAAATGGTAAGAAAGAAACAGAGGCAATCAGCACGTTAGTGAATGGGAAGGGTTTGAGAGTAGAATGTGAACGAAAGCATGAGAGAGTAATTTGGTGCTAACTTTGTTATATGGTAGTGAGATTATGGTATGTAAGTATCAGGAAAGGTATAAATTAAGAACAGCGCTAATGGACAAATTAAGAAGGAAGTTTGATGTAGGAAAAGTAGATAGAAGGAGGAATGACTCTTTAATTGGTGTTCCTGTTGTGAGAGCGTGTGTAAGCGAGGCTGTTGAGAAAGAGTTTTGTGGTATGAGGTTGTACAAAGGTTTGGAAGATGGGGGTAAAAAGTGATTTGGTTATGTAACTGAGCGAAAGGGGGAAAAAAAAGGCTGACTAGAGAACAATTGGGTGATATGGCATGTGATAGGCGTGCAAGAAAAAGGTTTGAGGTGAGGGAGTGTGATTGGAGCTTTTTGCCGATGGGCTGAGAGCTGACTGAACGAACCGCTGTGGCTCAGAGCACCATAATAGCTATGAAGGACGAATTAGGTGGGGAAAAAATTATGGGCGACTTTTTTCTTGATATAGCAGTGGATGGGGGGGGAGGGGTAGTTTATTTGAAGTTTTGTCCCTCGCCGTCCTCTCTTTGTTGAAAGCACTTAGTGATAACGATAACAATGACTACAATACTACTACTACTATTACTACTACTGCTACTACTACTATTTCTACTGCTACAACAAAAACATCTAATAATAATCATTAGGATAAGGATGATGATGATGATAATGATTAATATAATTATATTTATAATGACAATAGTAATAATAATAATTATAAAAATAATTATGAGTTTAAATATATTTATAATAATAATACTGATAATAATAATAATATTTCTAATAATAACAATAATAATAGTACTAATATAATAATTATCATAATAATCTTTATAATCTGTTCCATTATCTAGCTAGGAAATATGTATCTTCGCTGTCCTGAAATTAAGCTTGAAAAATTGGGAATCTGGAATTAAAATGAGTAACTAAAATCTGAAATATATTCACGTTTTTTAACCTCATCAATTTATTTTAAATTTCCTTCTAAAAATGGATATTTTGCATACTTTAATTTGCAATTATCTCAGAATGAAGTTAGAATATATTAAGTTAACAAAACTATAATTTAAATTTAATTTGTCCATAGGTTATACGCGTAAGAGAGATTATGACTCAAGAAATGTTGTTAGACAATAATTTAATTTCATACTATTTTAGATATGATACGTAAAATTGAAATGATGATAATATCTATATTATCCTCCTAATTTTTAATCTGTTTTATTAGTTCTTATGGGCAGGGGTCTCCAACCGGTCAAACACACGAGTTTGTCCTGTCACTCATACCATTTAGTGAATTTAATCCCCCCGGCCTGCGACGTCATTTTCGTCTCCTTATAATAAAGAGGCCAAGTTTAAGTTTGATTTCGTCCATCAACCGCTCTTTCTTCCTGTCACATTCTCTTTTATTCATTTTGTTTTTTCTGTCTTCCGTGTTTGTAATCTTATCCAATCATTTCTTGTATGATTGTTGAATGTTATTACTAAAATGCATTGAAGTGTGTAATTTTTCCTTAGTTTTCTTTTGTTTTTGGTGCGTTCATTCTCATGATGTTAGACACTTCCGTGTCTTTCAACTGGTAAGATGGTAGTGGTTTAAAATATCCATTATCAGGCGTAATAACAGCCTGGGAGGGAATAAAGAAGTAGATTAGGCCTTTACTAGGGAGGAGGTATTTATGTAGTGTATTTTTGGAGATTAATCATATAGTAAGTATTTATGTAGTGTATCTTTGGAGATTGGTCCTATAGTAGGTATTTAAGTAGTGTATTTTTGCAGATGAGTCCTATGGGAGGTATTTATGTAGTGTATTTTTAAAGATTAGTCCTATAGTAGGTACTCGTATTTAAGAAGTGTAGATTTGGAAATTAGTCCTATAGTAAATATTTATGTAGTGTATCTTTGCAGATTAGTCAGTAGTTATTTAGGTAGTGTATTTTGAAGATTAGTCCTATAGTAGGTATTTATGTACTTTTTATGTAGATTATTATTATAGTATGTACACGTTGTTATTTGGATGTAGGTAAAAGCTTTGATGTGAAACACTTTTAATGGGTTAAGTAAAGAACAAGTTTGGTAACATCACGCTTCATCTTTCAGTTTACGAATGAAGCGTGATGGTTCAAAACTGGTTCTATGCTCATACCATTAATATTTGATCTCATCAAAGCTTTTATTTACATTTAATCATGTAGTATTTATTTTGGGCTCTTCATGATTATGGAATACACTAAATGGGGCAAAAAATCAATTTTTATATTCAAATTATCGATAAAATTGAGGCAAACGCATTTAAAATAATTCAAGCGAATGTACCACTTGATTTTGCTATGCTAGTCACTTTGGAAATTAATGATACATTGGAAATTTTGTGCAAAGAGCTTTGTCTTAAGCTATGTACATTACCTTGAGGCCCTTTGACGCACACACATAAAGATTTCCTTGATTGCTCTAAGTTTGATTCTGGGTAATCAGTCTATTTTACGTATGTACAATAGTGTATATGCAAAGATACACTACATAAATACCTACTATAGACTAATTTACAAATATACACTACATAATTACTTACTATAGGTCTGTGAATAAGACGAAAGGTTTTGGAATCTGCCCTTTTACCTTACGGCATGGTTGTGTTTGGTCAAAATTTAACTTACAATTTTCTGATTGATTTCTTTATAAAGATGATTGAGGGACTATCGGAGATTCTATCAGTTAGAGCCATAGACATGTTCACAAGCCGTTTGAAATGAGTTTGAAATGACTGCTTGGCGCTGATCAAAGACCTCATCAGGAAAGTACGAGCCCCCTCTCATCCACACTACGGTAGTGGGAAGGTAAATTCGAGAAAAACGGATGATAATAATCCATGGGTTCAAACGTTTAACATATCCTACTATATAATTATTTACGTACTTCAATGAAGCACCTTCCAACATACATGAATAGGAACATACCAGAAATAAATGAAACTCGTAATTAAAAGAACAAATAGGTATTCCTTACGATAAACTCAACTAATAAAATGTCTCTTAGATGAGAAAATTGACCAATTTATGCAGCACTCACTAATGATCATAACTAGGAAATCATCGCTTTCGGATATCTATGGATAACATCCAACGGCTACCTTTGAGGTGATTGTAGGGACGAGATATTCATCTAAGAAATCAACAAAAATGTTCTAAACATATTTACCAGTTGAGAAGACGAAAAGAACAGTGACATACCTGGAAAAGAAAGGAAGACATTATAGCAAATTACAGGGATCTTTCATTTATAGTAAATTATATGAGTTAAGTTACTAAAAAAACAATTATTTAGGGTAAATTAGTCATTAATGATGCAAAAGAATGGGCAGAGATATACCTCCCCCACCTTAAATAGGCAGCTAAATGCAGAATTAGATTGAGGACTATCAACTAGATGAGTGGATGCCCTGTTTCGGGATTTTAGCCGATTTCGAGCTGTAGCTTTCCTTGGTTCGGAATCCACATTAAACAGGAGGTCCAAGGTTTTCACTGAGTAATGTAAGGCCACTAAATGAGTAGAGGTAGATGGTAAAACCCTTGTAGGATTATATTTCAATCATTATTATTGGTTTTGATCAGTTACAACCCGTGATTAACCTATGATTAGTTTGTGTTTATAATCTTCAGTCGTCTTGTGTCGTAGTCATTATATTGTATTTTAGGGAGGAAATTCTTGCTGTTATCTAAAGCACATCAAATTTCAGTTTTTATAGCCATGGGCAAACCTTTTAGTGGAGGCAATTTTTAATATTCCTAAAATTTAGTTCATTAAGGATATTTAAGTGGACCATTCACATGTACTCAAGTTATGCAATGAAAATGATATTCCTATGTATCATAGGTTTTATGATCTTTTCCACAAAAATAGGTTTAGTTAAAAGACTTTTCAAGTAAATCTTGAGAAATGGGTCTCTCTTTTGGATTTATGGAAGACCCACATAGATGCCCGACCAAGCTTTATAAAATTGCGTGAAGAAAGAGTCAAGTGTATAACCAAAAGCCTAATGCACCTGTTTAAACAAACCTCCAGATAACGGCAAACTATCGTTTTAACTACATTTAATCTCACAGATATCTCTTCGATCGTTGGGGAAGGCTATTTTTTGGTAAACAATCCAAGAGTGCTATCAAGGCTTCTATCTGTTATTAAGACCTCACTTCAAAGGTTTTTGGGACTTCGTTGCAGAAGATTCGATTCAACAGACAACTCTATCCGCAATTTTCCATTAAAATGAGACAACTGACCGGACTACGCTCAAAACCAGAAGCAGCCATTTTCTCAGGTCAAACACACACCTTGCCAAAGGAACAGTTACAAGTCAAACAGCGAACGAAACTCAACAAAGCGCACTCACACTTTTTGCTTGCATTCGTTTTAATTCATTTATCTGAATCAAATAACTGTTAATGATTTTTAAGCCACCCAACAACGCTCGGCGAACGTCTCTCGACCTCGACAATTCGATAGAAGCAAGAGCTACCCACCTGTAAAGGCAGTAATACTAACTGTCTTCAGATCTTTCCGGCAGGCATGAGTAATTTACGTTAAAATTTCATTGCACATAACCCGAGAATGAGTATTTTTTTATGGAACTCAATTTTTATTTTTCGATAAATATTTACTTTTTTAGTGTACTTTATCTCAAACCTATCAATCATACATTAGCATAATAATGGCGAACGGGTTTCATAAATTGCAGGCGTTCGGTTCTCGACCGTTTTTATTTTTGAGATAACACACAAGTTCAGGCTTAGATTCTTCAGATCATAAGCCCATATAGGTGGCGATGATACCCAAGCCTATTTAATATTTGTGCTTGATACCATGATAATTTCTATCATGCAAGAAAACGTAAAGATCACCCCTAAAATAGAACTCGTTTTTAGGGAATATTTGTTACCATTCTTTGATTTGGCTTATTTTCTAGGAACTGAATTTGCCTATGGCAAGTTATGAACATGATTCAAATCTTCCATGTATTATTAGCTCTAATAGTCATAGCCATGAATTTGTTCAAACTTTGAACGACATATATACATATGTAAATATTTCTCAAAACAATATTGTGTTCAAACACATAACGGGCTTTGCAAAAGTTCGGTTACACTCGGGGTTTTATCTCTTGAGAGAGCTACGCGTGTGATAAAAAAGTTCCGTTTAATGAATTTAAAGTTCTATTTTTTCAGCACGTGTCATTACAACTTATTTTGAAATGTGAGCAAGTGTGTTGAGATGGACCTGAAAAGAATCGAAATATCTTCTGTCAAGCGCGCGGGCCACAACCTCTTCGAAATTGCCAAGCGTCTCAACGTCAGTCAGAGTCCCTGAGAGGCTCAAAAGCGGGAGAAGAAAAACGATTGAGCTCCCTTAAGCAAGTTGTCAACCGTTTGGCTGTAAGAAAGACCTTTGAAATTTTTCAGAAGCTCAGAATGACTGCGCTCGTCAAGAAGAAATAAATCTCGGTGGCCATGATTTCCACGGGCGTGAAGAAGGAGGGTGGCAAGAGTTTGAGGAGCGTGAAAAGGACTCTGCTCAGTTTCCGTATAGGAGAACAATGTCATGATCGCTGCCGTCGTCTTCTGACCGCCTTGATGTGTAATGGCAATTGAATTCTCATTTTTCTGATGAAATAAACTGCACGGTCGATCAGGTCATCAACAAGCAGAGCGGACACACGATCAGCTTCGTCTGGGACATCTTCGATGTCCGCTACGTGTCTACGACGAAGCCTTCGTCTTCCGTGATGATGCTTGTTGCTCGGGCATTGTTGCTTCGAATGGCGAGACGATGTCACCGGTGTGGTTCCTGGACGGTTAACGGCTCGCTGCCGGCGATTATAGGGGCATCTTGGCCTTGAAGGTCAAGCCCTGGGTAAGAAAGCTCATGATGAAGGCGGACTACGTCTTTCAGTAGGACGATACACCCGGCCAACACGGCCAAGACCATCCAAGAAGGGTTGGGATCGAACATGAACTTCTGGTCAAAAGAATGTTGGCCACCGCAGTTGCCCAACATCAATCCCCTCAACTCTAGCGTGTGGGCGCATGTCGAGGGCAAGGCCTACGAGGTCCGCCAGATCAACGTCGATGAGCTGAAGTCCTCCATCAACCCTGTCTGGGCATGCATCAGGATGGAATTCGTCCGTAATGTGTGTAACGTGTGTGCGGCCTTCAGGTCTCGCCTAAAGCGCTTGCTCGTCGCCGAGGGCTACCACATTAATTAATATTACAATATAAACACATACTTATAGATTGAAACAATATAAACGTGTGTAACTGTATCAAAACTATCAATGTGTCCTTTGTTGAGAGTGTCGTAATGACTACAACAGGAGTTTTTCAACACCAGGCAAAAATTGACAAATTACTATATATTAACATAACCTTTTAGTACTAAGCTACTAATGCTTTATAGTCATAAGTATGTATTCGCTCAAATTTGGAACCATTAAATGTATAATTATGAGTTTTTAAAAAGATTCTGGCTGCTACCGTGTTTAAGCAATTTTAATAAAACAACCAGTGGAGTATTGTTAGAACTAATAGTCATTATTGTTTTAAAATTCGGAATTAAGTACGACGTGTCATAAAAGTTAGTGTGCATTGAAAATATATGTTTTCTTCAGGATCAGTCTCTCTCACTCTCACAGTCCTCCGAGTACGGATGTGCAGAGCAACACTCGCACTATAGGTTTTAGAAATGTCTAGATATTTTTTGGAAGCGGGCCAATATTTACAATATATGCTGTAGAAAGAAAT
Organism: Ceratothoa steindachneri; assembly: GCA_963969495.1. Classification (NCBI taxonomy): domain Eukaryota; kingdom Metazoa; phylum Arthropoda; class Malacostraca; order Isopoda; family Cymothoidae; genus Ceratothoa; species Ceratothoa steindachneri. The sequence continues at coordinate 202,294,625 of OZ018318.1, read as the reverse complement.
GTAGCATATTATTTAGTACTTTACTACACATTAACTTTCCGGATAAGATGTAGATTTATAATTATATAGATATTTACAAAAATAACGGCTGCTACTTGTGTTTAATCATATCAAAATGGCTTTATATTTTTCTAACAGACCAAATATGTACTGTTGTCTCTAAGAGTTATAAGTATGTCCTTGTTCGAGTTTGAAAACGAATAGATTTGCAATATATCATAATGCATGACATTGGTATCTTTAATATACTTTAAACCACCAATATATTATTGTTATGACGACTAATCATACGAGTAAGTATGATTTTTATCCAAATTTAGAAACAAATACATCCTTGTTCAAAAGTATATGTCATCCTATTCAATCATTCATATAATTTGATATAGATTTGTGCTAAATTAATTCATTATAAATACTTGTATTATTTGTTTATTTATTTTAATGCATTGAGGGACTCGTCTTTGCTTTACTTGCAGCCCTAATTGCTCTTGGCATGGATTTCACAAACTTTCAAAAAAATTTTATGTAGTTTCCCCACTCAGCAAAATTTTCATACAATTCTGTTTTATTTTTACTTGTGATACATCTTATTGTTTTTCCAGGCACTCACAAAAGTTTAATGAATTTATGCCTGGGTTCTCTGGTAGTCACTCCATAGGGATAATCTCTATTTCTCCGAAACAATTCTTGGTGTCGTTGGATGTCTGGAATGGGGCATTGTTGTGCCAAAATATAATTTCATTTCTTGTCGTTAACGGATGAAATATTTGGATAGATAGTTCAAAAACTTGTGAAAGCTTGGTTTTTTCTTTTATGGAGTTAATTTTTCCTTGGTATAAAAATATTTCACCTGACCCTGCTAAGACATGCAGCCACATACCACGATGGAACTAACCTCATGATTCACACTTGAATTACAAAAGCAGGGTGAGATGCGTCTCCAAATCTTCCGCTCACAAATTTAGCCCTAAGTATTCTGAAATTCTACAAAATTTTCTTCAAAGATATTTCTTTAGATGGAATGACATAATTTCCATGTAAAAACAATACTATTATCTTTCTCACCCACCTCAAAAGGTATATTTAGATCAATTTTCTTATGTCCAATTTTTGTGACCTTTGGCAGACTGATGACTTTCATTCTATCGAATTCAGATATCTATGGCTATTTTTAGTCGCGTGCGAATCTAATTGATTGTGACTCTACATCTCCCTATGTCAGTCGGTCGGTCTCCGTTTTGCATTTTATTGTTTTGGTAATAACATTGTAACTATTAGGCCGATTCTAACGAACTTTGAAACCCTTATGTTGTTTTACATTGTCTTTCGAATGATATAACTTCTAATGTCCTACTAAGGTTCGTCTTAGAATTATTTTTTTGAAGGTCGTAAGGTCATAAAACGGAATAAGTGAGAGAATGCCACTTTCTGGTCAAGAGACCTTGTTTGCCTTGCATTCTAAAGACCTTGTTTGCCTTGCATTTTATTATTCCTTGATCTATAATTCGCTTTTTAACCGTTCTAAGTGATACTTTTGGGCTTGGTGCTTAATAAAACTCTTTTTCATGATCTAAAGATGTTTTCCTGCGATTCTGCAAAGAACCATTAATTAATAATGTCTCTTCTTGGTGTTTCAAGACATTTTCTACCACTTTACATTGCGTGATAAAATGCTCTTGGTTAATTTATATCGTTTTATAGTGGTTTGGGCAGCATATCTTGAATATTTTATTTTTTATTTACTATTATTTAGCGATCTAGTTTTAGTCTTATTACGTACCTAGAAATATATTGAATATAAGCTGAAGCATTCGAAAGATTAGCTAAATTCTGATTTTCAAAAAGATACCATTTTATTAATACCCTCCCATTTACTGAAATACTAAATAATTCAATTATAATAACAAAATATTCAAACAAATTAGCAAAATTTACACATATTTATGAATAATACGATGAATTCTAAAATGTTTAATTAAATATGTTAAATATATACAGGTTGCGGCAATAAGACATCCCTGATTTTGAACCGTAATAATTAAGAAATTGGAGAGGTTTTATTACTACACCCTGTACATCTATGCAGGGGGGGCCTTATACTGTTGGCCAAGGTGTATAGATGCATTATATATTTTTCAAAATCTACTGTTACTACCGTTTCTCGTCAGATCAAAATTCTCATTGTAACATCATTTAACACAACCCAGGTAATTTCTTAAAAAATGAACACGAATTTTATATATGAAATTGATTCATTAGATATCGTATGAAAATGATGGAATGTTAATATCAAAAGGAAATCTTATCCACGGATTAACTTGCGGTCATTAACATTTGCTGATTAGTTTGACAATATTCCATAATTGAGAGGGGAAGGGGTGGTATTCTGTTGTGGCAGGGCTTATATTCAAACATCTTTCACACAGAGTTCCCAGATCTATGGAATGTTCAAGTACACTGAATACCAATTTATTAAATAACACAATTGTTATAACAAATTTTTTTACAGGATTTCCTTTTGATACAATACATTATTTATATATTGCATTATTTTAAAAATATTAAAGGGTTTTATTGTTTACATCAATTTATTTAGAGAAATGCAACTGTAAAATGTTCACTACACTCTTATTTCAGTTGCGTAAGTACAGGATATTGTTATTATTTAATTAAAGCAAAGGGGCAGGTCGCAACGAGGAAATCTCAGCCAAAAGGTTCTTAAAGAGTGAGGTGGAGTTAGTAGAAGTAAAAATTTGGACACATCTTGATGCGTTCGACATTGAGAGGACACATGGTTCCAGAACTTGCCTAAACTCCCCAATTAAGACATCTCCTTGCCTGTGTTGAGGCTGGGTGGGCACCCAATCCTTTAGTCGTTGGTTACAACATGGTTGCTCATGTTAGATCGAACACTAACTTAGACTTAAAAGGGATTTTTAATTGTACCTTTTTAGCTAAAAAAATCTAATTAGTTAAGTTTACGAGGATGAGAATAATAAAGTAAACTGCAATTTACAGTTATCCAAATTAGTCATGTCACAGTTTTTAAAATGGGCTTGCATGTTGCTACTAGGCTGTCCTGGGCTGTGTTTTCAAGTAATAATATATTTACTCTCAAGTTAGAATCGAATATTAATTATAGCTATAAACATTTAAAAAATATAAAAACAAATAATTGTTAATGAGAATTTTTTGTGATATCCCTGATTAAAAATTTAATAAATATTTAAAGTTAAATAGGTTAGTAAAAGGCCATATTTCGGACGCTTGGCAAGCATGTTTTGGAAAAACAACAACAATGTTTCGACAGTAATGCTTTAAATACCGCAATAACGTAAAAGCCGAACTAAATTTAATTCATTCTATTTGTAAATATCATATCTAAATTATTTATCACTAAATATACAGTACCCTAAATACTCCATCTCGCATTATCCGAAAGTGTAACATGAATAATTGTGGAAGCTGTACGCAGCGTTGATATGAGGTAGTATTGCATTAAGAGGCCATCTTCGGGTACATTTGCGGGCAGCTACTCATCCATGCAAAGCAAGTAAGTGCATATATTAGCTCAATCTAGAAGCCGTAAAATGATCTCCTTGGTGTGAGTGAGAAACGTCTCCGAGATCTGTCTAATGTTGTATGAAGGTGGCAAGTCATGTTTTGTTGGTATGGGAATTACCTCCTAGATACAGGAATCGTATTTAGAGTCTTTCTGATAACTTCGTTATCTTTAATTATCCTTCCTTTTTTCAAAAGGCCTCCATCTTAACGTACTTCCTAGTCACATCGCATCAAAAGGAGGTGTTCTGAACGCAATGCTATGTTCTCAAGAAAACGGTCGACTATCCAATGTTTTTGGAGATACCACCATACAAGGACCTTTTTGCACCAAATAAGATCCGTATTAGGTCTTTTTTTGATTTGGTAATCAATCACATTTTTATTGACCTCGAAATAGCCACAATTTCAGTTAAACTAATAATTTTGATTTATCGCTTAAAAAGTTTTGACTGAATCCTCTGAAAATATTTCTTCGAGGAATTAATTTATCTGAGTTTCCTGGCAGTATTTAATAGTATTGCATCAGGGATTACAAATCAAATTTGGATCTCAAGCTATCCATAAAATTCACTTAACCTAATTATAGCGAGGTTGCTGCACCAAGATCCCGCAGAATATTGAATCAAAGTGGGTATGAGCTACTTGTAGGAAGACAATACGTATATTTAGGACCAATGGCGACTCATAATGAGAGCAGGGAAAAGGTAATCGATAAAAGAATAATCCTTGGCTTGCAAGCGATAAGACATCTTAGCTCCATATTCAAAAACAACAAAGCTTCGTTTAAAAAGCGGGTTTTTTTTAATCAATGCATTTTGCAATTTTCAATATTGAACTGAAGCCTGAATATTGATCTGAGAAAGTAAAGAGAATTTGAGGACAAATAATAGAATTATAGAACGAAACGTGGTAAGAGAAATAAACAAACCAGGGAAATAAATGGATAATACACAAACACCTGTGACAAATATAGTAAAAGGAATGGATTAGTGTAAATGGGAAAAAAATGTTGTTCAAAGAAACGAGAGTAAATATACAAAAAAAACACTTTATAAATAATGAGACCAGGAAGACGACTCTGAATCAGCTGGTACGATGAATTTCGCTTAATCGCGGAGGAACGTTTAAAACCTGTAATAATCAGAGCAGAGAGATAAAACGTTTGAATATATATATATATATATATATATATATATATATATATATATATATATAACACTACTTAATTGCCCGTAAATTTATGTATAAAATAAACCATTGTATAAAAGAGCATAAAGTTTATTAAGACGATATGTAGTCTATTATATCAACTTCAGCCGTAAACACAAAAAAGACAAAAACTCACATCGTAAGAATATCGAGCAACAGATCACCGACATTAATCTAGAGGTGTTAATATAAGGTCATTAATAACATCTTTTACGTTTAAGTTTAAGACATTAGGGCTACATTTAAATTGTCCTTATGAGAGATTGAAATTCCTAATTCCTTTAATTAATGATGATTAAATTATCTTCCCTATATTAAGCTCGTTACAAATGCAATTTATTTGGGTGAGAGAGAAATCTCTCACATAGTCGGCGTTTTTGACATGATTCAAAAGACTTGATGCATTACTTTCTCTCTTAACATCTCTCTTATGTTCACAAATGCGCTTATCTAATGATCGCCGTGTTTCTTCAACGTATAATAAAGGAGAGTTAGTGTTTAACACGGAATTCCGTATACACCGAAATCTTTGTTCTGTGGTTGAGGTTTGATGTAAGGGAAAGATTTCCCGATGCTTAAAGGCTATCTGAATGTTGTCAGGGTGGGATACACAATCGAGTGTAATCCTTTAAGTAAAAAAGAATCTAAGATTTTGTGTTGGGTTAATAATATTTTACCAAATACAAATTTATTCATTCAGGGAAAAATCTGTAAGGAAATTCGTCCTCTTTTCACAAATCATAAGAGCCTTTCGAATTTGCAGTCTTTACTTTCTTTAAGACGAACTTACTTTTATTAGTTGTACGATTATTGGTTAATTGTACCATTAAGGTTTATTGAAACATGTCACTCCAGAAAAAAACGGATTTATTATTACTCCACCAAAACTTTTAGAATATTACATTTTGCCCACAACTCTCTAAAATAAAGGAACTCGCCACAAATACCGATATTAGGATAGACTTTAAATATAACCAGACTATAAAAAAGTATTTTTCTGAAGTGTATCTTATTCCATGTAATAATTTAAAAAATCTTATATAGGAAAAACTTGGATATAAGAAGCTCAATTTTAGTTTCTAGTTTGGTGATCCACAAAAGAAATTTTGATCACCAAATTGATATTAATATTACGAAAATACCCTATAAGTCTAATAATTATTACAAACGACGCTAATTGAATCAATGTTGATTAAAAAAATCCAAATTACAATATGTCTGAGGGCTCATTTAAATTTAGCAACATTATTTAAAATTCTCTCGACTCAAAAGTTGCTTCAAAAATAGTCTCAAAGAATGAAATACAAATACAACTATACAAAATATTATTCAGACTACTACTTACATACGCCCCCAAACAATCGTAGCTGCGAGTCATACATGGCAGAGGAAAGCACAGAACTGTGATCTGATAGGATCATGTGGCTTTTCTCTCTGTACATTAATGACAACACTATTTATATAAAAATAACAAACTACAACTAGTCAACAGATACACCTAAAGCTGCCTAAAGATACAGCTGGGGAAACTAGTTAGAGACCCCACATACACAATACGACACGAAAGACATTACGCTGTGATGACAGTGAACCCTTTCTTCCACGAATACTTGAGCTCATATAATCCTCACAATGATTCCTCTCTGTTCTTTCTATTCACATCGTATCCTATCCAACAACATGAGTTCCCTGAAGAAGCTGGTCTAGAGCAAACCGTTAGAATAAACGTTCCCTGGAAGTTTAGACCTCTCATTTTCCATCTCTGATCATATTCGTTGTCAAAAGGCTTCACATACACACACACAAAAACGGTATAAGCCCGTAATAATTTACGCGACCAATTTCTTTATAGGGTTCATCATACCATTTTTAGTCGAATGCTGAGAATAGACAAAGGCTTTCGAACATCAAAATAATAAATCTGGTTACTATCACTAATCAGGGAGTTGAAATCAAGCTGAATAAGAATATCTTTTAAGATCAGATTTGGGGTAAAGAAGGTGCATTTAAATTGACCTTCCGCAAGGTTTAAATTTTGGATTTCTTTATCAATTTGGATTCTATGAGTTTTCTTTCACGAAAATCGTTATACAATTAAATAAATTAATCATGGGGAAAATATATACATGGTTAAAATTAGAAGTATGATTAAACTTAATACTATAATTAAAATTACTTAATGCAGAACTTGCCCGCTAGACCCTACTTTTGTGCTCATACACCTTTTCAAACACCTCAGAGTCACCCCAAGGCAGAGAGAGAAAGCGATTGTGTGTGTGTGTGTGATCGTGTTTTTGTGTATGTTTGATCTCTCTCCCCACATTTATAAGGGAAACTCCTTTCGTGTCATAGTGTTACTCTCTTGTCAGCATCTTGAATCTAAATTAAGGAAAGAGTTGGGGAATGGAAGGAAGTGAGCAAAGAAACAAAAACACTACCTCCCGACTCTTAAAACTTTCTCAAAAACTCTACTAACTAATCCCGAACTCAGATTGCTTTTGTTTGGGTGAGATTGTCAAATTGGCTCATAGAAATTTTCCATCAACTAACATATTTCCGTGCTATGAACCGTTTCAATAACCCTAGTTAAATTGTAATTGAAAGAATGTTCTTGTTTCTAATAATGCGTTTGGCAAGCTACTATCTGGTGTTTGTGTGTACTTCCGTCATATTTGTGCTGCTAAATATGTCTATCCAGATGTATCTTTCCTTGGATGTAGTTTGAAGTGGGAAAGGTGGTAATGTTTCCAATTAAGCGACTAATTGCAATCCGCCTCTCTCGCAGAGTGCCTGATTTTGTTTCCGGTAAGTAAGTAAGTATTACTTGAAAGGAGGCCGCTTCTTTAAAAGTTTGGCCGCATTTTCTTAGTATTTTATGTTAGTATTATGTAAAGTATACAAAGAATTGTTCGCTGAATAAACGAAGTCATTCTTGTTATGTCCTTATGGCAAAGGAAAGTCGGTTTATGTATTTAAACCTGTGAGAGGGCTATATGGCAAGGGAAACTTGTCTGATTTATATAACGTTGTTCATTAGCTATTTAGTCTTTATGGCAACGGAAATAAGGTTGATTTATATAAAACTATACGGTTGCTATGTTGCCTTCATGGCAACGGAAATTTGTTTAATCTATTTAACAATGTGATTAGGTTAGACCAAATATACTACATTATATATATATATATATATATATATATATATATATATATATATATATATATATATATACGGAATTTTACCATTGAATTTTAATTACGTTTAGTTTTATTGAACAAATGTTATTTACCCCCAAAAGTTTGCATTCATTCATGTATAATAATGTAGAAAATTGTTTTTGGGTCTTTGAGTTAACTCTTATGAATGAAATCTGTTTGTAGCCTGAGATAACCCCACATTAACGTTTAAGGAGTGAAAGGAAAATGAATGAATGAATGAGTTAGTTTGTGAGGGTTTTCTGTTCATTTTGAATGGACAGTCAATAAAGCCGTGTTTTTCAATACGTCAAGAAATCCGAGGCAAGAATTCCCTCTTTTAATACTGATTAGGAAGGAGGTGAATTTTGAATATCTAGGTGTTTTTTTGTCTCAGTATTTACATAAACAACTGCAATTACTTCATTTAAATACCTCCACGAATTGTTAACGAGGATTAAATGTACCTGTACACTTATAGCCAAAGGTTATTTTTTATTCCTTTTTAAAATTTACGTGATAGAAATAATTATTCCGATATTAAAATATCATAGGTTTATTAAAAAGTCAGCATTTCAAAATTCTACTCAGGTTGTGTTCCAGCAGGAGGTGAGTTTCGTAATATTGTATGGGAAAATAAATGTTTGAATCTTTTTTAATTTCAAAAATGACTATTTCCAAAGAGAAGTGTGCAGCCATGGTTAATCTGCATCAAATTGGCTTGAACTATAAGGCGATAGTTGCTAAGGGTATTGCATCAAGGAGCAACATCAGTAGGATATTAATAACTTTAAAAACACTGGTTACAGTAATGTGAAGATGACTTCTGCACACTTAAGTGCTTCAGATGAACGCCAAGATCGCCCCTTGATAAGATCGAAGCTTAAAGATTGGCCTGCCTCTAGTACCACTCTCGCTTCTGATTGCACAGTAGCAAGTATGAACGCTTCAGTACGCACAATGAAACAGAGAGACTTTTCCACAAAAGTCTCAAGTAGAGAAGGGCTGCGAAGAAGCCTCCTCTCACCAAGAAAAGGAAGGAGCTTTCACGATTACTGTGTCGTGTCCACAGTTAAGCATCCAAATAGTCTCAAAGTCTGGGGTTGCTTCTCATCTAAAAGAACTGGAACCCTAAAACTTTGCCCAAAAACAATGCCACGAACTCAAAATCGCACACAAACTTCCCTCCTCAGCACCTTTTCCTAACAGTTCAGCAATCATATTGGGATGATAACTGTATTTTTCAGTATGTTGGTGCAACTTCTTACAAGGCAAAAGCAATATTAGAGGGCTTGGCTGAAAATAACCCCGAAACTTTAGGTCCTTGATCCGAGAATTTGCTGGATTCGAATCCACTAAAGAGTTTGTGGATGATTATAATCAGAGTAGCGGTTGATAAACAGAAACCAATCAATTGTGTGTATTTACCCGTTGCTTAATGAACATAAATAGTGCAATATTAGTCAAGATATTATAACAAATTTGGTCTCCAGGATGCCACAACGAATTGAAAAGGTCCTGAAGAACAAGGGACATCATTGAAAATATTGACTGCTCGCATCAATTGACAGTATTTATTAACAAAATGACTTTGGGCTCTATATTTTTGTATATTTCACCTTAAAATTGTGACACAGAAATACTTAAATAAAATATAACTTTTGATCAGTTCTATTAATTTTGTTATATTAAAAAATATAGTAGTCTCAAAACTTTGGGGAGTGGTTTTTAAGAACCTAGACAAAAGGAGTTATATAAATATGTTACTCATAACGGGTCTAGGTAGAGATCACGTCTCAAAGCCATATTTCTATAAAGTGAACCATTAAAAAGAAATTATTGTATAAAATACGACACGATACTGCCTCAACGAGGGCTTGTGGGTAACTGAAGATTCGCGGTGTTGTGGTTGAGTACATACGGCCTGAGAAGTTTCATAACGCAATGATTGAGAATTTATAAGTTTGTTCAAATTGCAATATATATATATATATATATATATATATATATATATTCACGTAATATTATCCTTAGCGTTTTTCCCTGTTGTGTTACCAGTTTTCATTTCTTTGGGAATTTAAATACATCTATTATATATCGCATGTAATGTGATTTTTAATTATTATATATATATATATATATATATATATATATATATATATATATATATATATATATTCAGATTTAAAGGGTTAATGGTTAATTTGAACAAAAAGAGGGAAACTCTTAGAAAAGTTTCGCGTTTTTTATGGGTTGATTTTGAATGTAAATACATTAAAACTACCTTTTCGCTGACCAATCAATTCCTATAATCATATGTGTATAATACTTGGAGTTTTGTTGTGTTTAAAAGAGATATTCCCTGTGAATTGGCTGAGTTACTAGTCTAATAATATGCTTGAGTACTAATTCAAACTTTCGTAATTTGGGCGAACTATACATGTCTGAAAGATAGACAAATATGAATTTAATCTTTAAGCTAATTCAAAGAATCTCAAAAACACTTTAATTTATTTGTTTTATTTCTCATGGAAGATTTGCAAATAGCTTTGAGACATCTTTACACAACTTGAAGGCTCGTCAAGAAGTTTGTCATTTTGGATATGAAGAATGTTTGTTAAGATTTCTATTTAGGAGTTAGTTTTTTCAGGGAATTAATAAAGAGTTAGGGAATATTGTATCCTTTATTCAATGTTTATTATTTTATAAATTTAAAATGGTCTATAATTTCAAAATTTTAATGACTAAGGAAACTATCCAAGTTTAGTGAACAAATGTGGTCAACTGTCTAACCAAATGACCTTTCATTCGTTGACCACCCAGATCTCGGTTGTGATCTAGGGTTCATTTCTACCCGATTCCAAATTTATATCGCATTAAATTAGGAAATGAAAAAATAAAATATATAAATAGAGAGGAAATTAAAAGGAATGGGTTAATAGGGCAAATGTTAGCTACTCCAACCTTGTAGGGAAGACTTGAAGACACTCTTCATCCAGGCCAGGTGATTGTGTCAAACAGATCAATCTAACAGTCCTAATTTTTTTTTTCAATTGGCAATTTAGCCTTTAATTTTTATATAACAGTACACAATGGGCGTTTAACCCTATAGCGTCAGTTAAAAATATACCATATTTTAAAAGGTGACATGTGATGGCTGAAGCAAACTAATACGAGGGATATGTCCTATGCAATTTACTTACCAATTTCATCTATTACAAACCCAATTAGTTCTTTTTATTTCACGAAAATGAGCCTATGTCTTAAGATTTAACTATTTATTTTGAATGAAATGTTGGATGGTAGGAGGAGTAAAGGGTAAATTTTAAAAAATATTTGTACAACTTCGTGATCTCAATATATTATAAGTTGATGATGAGGTATGATTGGTATCATACCGCTTGATTCAGCGAGGGTAACCATACCGAATCTGATATCTAGATATTGTGTGCCCAAACTTCCTCAAGATCCGCAGCTTGCCCTATTAGAATCACTGCCTACAGGAGGATCTAACGCTATATTTGTATCTTCCACAAGTTTTAATTTTTTGTAGCTTTATCACATTCTGTGGAATACGCTCTTGTTTATATTTCACGTTAAATTGCAGGCAAAAATCGGATCATCTAATGACAATCTCAGTTGGTACCTAAGCTGTTGATTAAGGTTCGCTACACCAGCGTTGCTTAAAAGAGTAGAAAAAATTATTTTAGTAATGAATTTATCATCTGTGACTCGACCTTAACAAAATAACAATAATGGATCAAATTTTGGCGCAGCAGATTTCAAAGTAACATGGATTTAATTCGTCTGAGGTAATTAAAATGAAAGTTTTAATGAATATTGGCTAAGGCTGATTTAAAAATAACGTATTACTTATGTGTAAAGTTTACTTGCTGAAAACTGTGATTGATTTTGAGAACATTGCCATCATCATCTTCTTCTTCACATATTTAGATTGGCATGAATCAACGACACTAAATGCCTATTACGTTTGCAGCCACGAAAATTAAGGTTGGGCAGCTCTAATGATAGCCTCCCTTATCGGGCCTTATTAACCTTTCATGACACACACGAGAAGGCGGGCGTGTTTATTCATTATGTGTTAGATAATTTTGGACCCAACCACCAGAAATCTCCAGGAGCGAGGAAAAGACGACAGACAATGAGAGTCAGCAAAAAATAACAGCTTCCTTACGGACCTTGAATTATTTAGTCACAGTGATCATTCTGTTTCAGCGCGTCGTTTACTGGATTACGATTATTTGTACCAATAGGAGAAAGTGTATTTCTCTTTGATCTTCTCTAATTATATCTATTGGATATATCTTAGCAAAATTAGACGAACAAAAACATCTCGAAAATGTAGTTTGAAAAAAACCCTCAGATATAATGCTGATCCTTCTAAAAGGTTAATCAACCAAAGCAAATTACTGCTGATCATTCCAAATAATCATTTCTTCTTCTTCTTCTCGGTTTTTCTTGCCTCAAGGTGGCCATTCTTAATGACTCGTTTCCAAAGATTAAGTAACCGAGGAAGATAAATGATGATCTCTCCAAAAGATCAATTAAAAGAATCAAATAATTACTGCTGATCTTTCTAAAAGTATAATTAACTGAAGAGAATTTTCTGCTAATCCTTCCTTTAACCTAAGATAATTTCTGCTGATTCTTAAAAAAGGTCATTAATCAAAGATAATTACGGTTTGATACTTTACAAAAATCATTTAACGAAGAAAGTTAGTTATGATCCTTTCAAACGATCATTCAATTCTAGAAAATTAAAGTTAGTGTGTTTAAAAAGAACATTTAGGCGAAGAGAGTCACTGTTATCCTGGGTAAAGATCATTTGACCAAAAAGAATTAGTGTTGATCTTTTTAGAGGATCCTATAATCAACGAGAGTTACTACTGATCTTTCTAAGTGATAATTTAATAGGAGAAATGTTCAGTTGATTTTGAAAAAAAGATTAATTCACGAAGGAGAATTATTGCTGATACTTCCGAAAGAATTAGTATTGATCCTTCGAAAAGATCATATACCCGACCAGACGATCAGCAAAATAAGAAAATCTATCAGTGTGGTAGAATGAAGTGGTTGGAAGCGATTTCCATTCAAGATTTACTATATTTTATTAAATGAACCGAAAAACAACGATGGATGAATGCATCTCCATAATATTCTGAAAATATTTGTAAAGAAAGTAGCGAACATGCCAGGTACATACATTACTCAAATAGCTTATTTCTTTTTTCAGATACCGAGAGGTTACCACTTATGAACAACAGAATTATAGGAAAATAAGAAAGGAGACCTTGATTAGAATTGATAGAAAATCACAGATACAGTGAGAAAGGCAGAGAAAATTTATAATGGTTTGATGTATTAGGATCTATAACTGTGATACGGTGTAGTAAGAAATGTGGATTTGTATATTACTTTGTAAATCCAGCTTTGTGTCTTTCTTTCAAACGGAGGAGCTTCTTGAGACCCCAGCCATCCTCGAGAGTAGACTAATACAGTGTAGTAGTAGATGCGGATTTGTGTATTAGTTTGTAAATCTAGCTTTGAGTCTTTCTTTCAAATGGAGGAGCTTCTTGAGACCTCACCCATCCTCGATAGTAGACTGGCTGTACGCCTTTGAAAAAAAAAAAAAGCATGCTTCCGTTGTCGATACACCGTCAGAATATATTAGCTTGATTAGCTCAGATAATCTCCTGATGTTACCGGTGGCTAGTTTATTCAGTAGACACATTAGAAATTCAACTAAATTTCCATAATACTCATTAAATAGAGTTTCTGTTTTGAGGTTAATTAAACACCACTTAACTCCGTTTTGGAAAGAGGTCCAACCTTATGAAAACTAATATAGAGAGCGGGGCTCTTTTAAACAATTACACCACAATCCATTTTCCCTCCTGTCTTATGACCTTAATCTTTCCATCATTGAGTTAAATTTCGCTTACAAAACCATAGAGTGGTAGGCGACTTAAAAAAAATACTGCACAATCTGTCTTTCCACCTGTCTCATTGGTTCAATCTTTCAATCAAGGAGTATCCCATCTGTATTTCTTAGTTATTTTGAGATTCGCTATTTTAAGGAGGCAATAAATTCTTAGGTCATTCATCAATCATCGCTGGTAAAAGACAAATCGACTTAAAACATTAAAATGATATACAGATATCATACGAAAAGCGTCTTTGGATGAACAAAATAATGGCAAATTACGTTAAATCATCTTTTATTTAATTTAAAATCAAAGCAGAGGGAGGATTTCAGCCAGAATCTAATTGAAAAAAATATTCTTACATGAAATGAAGTTATGTTTTATTTTTTGAAGGTATATTACCCTCAAGAGATGAAGGTAGAAACTGTGTAGATGACTATTTTCTGGGGAAAAGACAAAGTCTCCTGAATCTGCTACTTGTCCGAGGTGAAATAGGTGATAGAAATGGAGAATATCATTTTCATTTACCATTCTATTATACTAAACACTATTGCCCCATTTTTGTTTTCATTCATGTGTCATAAACCTCCCCAGGGAATGAATATGTAAAACCAGTCTACGCAACCAAAGTTCCCTCTGTCACAACGGTTTTTCCTGGTTACATTTTGACGTAACGGTTGGGAATTTGCATACATCCAGTGTAACAAAAGATTTATACACACCAAAACAATCTCCCTGATCGGTTGACTGAGGCTTCTATTGATATGCAATTGTGCAGCATTTTGGGACTTATGAAATCCCATGATAAAAAAAAGTCGTTTGAGATGAGTTAGAATCGCTCCAATTGAAATACATCTACATTTCATGAATTGATTCTTATTGACAAGATCAATTGAAACAGAAAGTTTAAGCAAAAAAAAAAATATCCTTCTTTTGGTGGGAAAAAACTCTTCAGTTTCCATGCAACTGTGAAGCATTCCGATACATGACGGATGCTAGAAGGTTAAGGAAAGACAGTCGGGATGAAAATGCAATACTCTAGTCAGAATATATCTGAACCTCAGCCCAGTTCTAGCTCTTACACCTATGTATACTAAAGTACTGTTACATCACCAACGAATAAATCACCAATAAGGACTTGATTGCCATAGATTATTCACAGCATTTAGACACATCTAGAATCCTGTGAGGCAAAGGAAAAACGGTCGAGATGAGTTAAAATGGATTAGAAATGCATTTGAAATTAAACTCATTCCAAGTTGTAGCACACTTGCATACCAATAGAATGTTTAATCACCAGAGAAGAGGTTATTATTTCATTTGGAAGTAAAACCTATTTTTATAATCCTTTGTGGAGCATTTCGGGATGTCTGGAATGTTCTAATGCAAAGAAAAGATGGTCAAGATGAGTTAGCTAACCCGAAGCATCAAAACATGTATATCTAAACTGCCGTTCACGATTCCCAAACCTTTGTCTTTCTTTCTTCCCTCCCACAAATAATCATAGATTATAATTATTCTAACTCAACACAATACGGCGAGACTTGGGTAGAAAGCTAGAAAAGAGGATAAGAATTATCTATTTAATATTTTGGTAAAATATGTGGTTAATAATTATACCTGATTAGTCCAATTTATTTTGATTGGTGTATTATTACAGGAAAAGGAAGAGTAATATTCGTCTTCACCTTTGGGTTCCGTCGATTGAGAGGGGGAGAGATTGTAGGAGAACCATTTTCAAGGGTTTGTTTTTAAGGTTTAGTTTATTTTGAGTTGGAAAGTTTATGTTGAGTTAGGTTACGTTGGAAAGGATCAAGTTAAGTTAGGCTAGCTGAATTTATATGCGTTCGGTTAGATTAGCGAAAGTTAGGTTTGCTTATGTTAAATTAGGGTGGTGTGAGCTAAATAAGGTTAATATGTTATATTAGGTTTGTGAGTTTACATTACGTAAAGTTATGATAATATAGTTTCAGTTTTGTTAGGTTAGTAAGGATAGTTTCGGTTATATTAGTTTAATTTGGATTAATTTAGATTAAGTTAGATTTGTTGGGTTAATTTAGTCAATGATATCAAAATAGATTTGATTCGCTGGGGTTAAGTTAGGTAAATAAAATCGAGTTAATTTTGGTTAGGTTAGAATTGGTTAGGTTATCTCGAGTAAGGTTGTGTAAAGTTAAGTTGGGTTTGGTATGTTAGGCTAGATTAGGTTAAATTAAGTTAGGTTAGGACGACTAGTTCTAAGGTGGGCTAGGTTAAACTCGGAGAAATTTGGTTAGCTAAAGTTCAGTTAAATTAAGTTGTCTAGTCTTGATTAAGTTAAGCTCTATTTTTATGTTAGGTTTCATTGTCCTAGTTTATGAAAGATAGAGGTAGGCTGAGGTGGGTAAATTTAGCTAAAGTTAGGTTAGGTTAAGTTAGTTTTGGTTAGGTTAATTTACGACAGCTGACACTGTGATTCAATAGGTTAAGTAAGGTTAAGTTGGGTTAAGTTAGGTTAGGTAAGGTTGTTAAGTAAGGTAATGTTAAGTTCGGTTAAGTTGGGTTAAGTAAGGTTAATTAGGTTAAGTTAAGTTAAGTAAGGTTAAGTTAGCTTAAGTAAAATTAAGTGTCGCCAGGTGACTTTGTGATGCTTTAGGTGAGGCCAAGATAGGTTTCTGGTAGGAAAAAGCGGAGGATGGGCGCTTCGGCTACAGCTGACAATTTGGATGCTTCCATATGTTGTCATTTATCTTCCACACATACTAGCTTTCCCTCTTCCCATGACCTTCCTTGTACATCTTATTATGCTAACGTTCTCACTGAGATGCCCTCGTTAGTTTTCGCTTTTCACTTTTAACTAGCGTCATTCAGTTCAATAAATAACGTAAACATTATTACCACAAACTATCGACAGCATCTGAGCTAATAGGATTTAGGAGAGAATCTGCTATAAGTGTTACCTATCGTTTGCAAAGTGGCAATATTCTGTGGTTAAAATTGTTAATTTTCGTTGTTTAATAAAATGCTTAGGTGTCAAATAAACTGATGAGTTTGAGTCGTAAAGTATGGTAACTTTCGGAAAAATTAAGGACCTATGGGTACTATGCAGTTCAAGTAACTATTTAAGGATCTAAGAACATGAAGTGCTCGCAACTCTCCTCACCATCCTCAGGTTTGCATGGATGCCAGGCAGCTTTCGTTGGTGACACTCTTACTCACACATAATCAAATTTACACACCCACACTCCCGCCTACTCTTCATTTACATGAAAATTAGTAAGATTAATGGTTAGAGATCAATTGTAGCCTGCAAGTCCAACTGTTGAGAAATGTTAAGTTTATCGGACGTGATTAGTCGTAAGATGGGATCTAGGTTTACAGCAAACTTGGTTCTGTCAGGTATGGATCTATGGTTTAGGTCCCATAGAAGGAAACTCGTAAAAATACTACCCTTATTAGATACGTGGGTTTTATCCTTGCGTACCACCAGTGGTACAAACGGCATAAGAAACAAGAAAAATATATGTCCCAACGTGGGCATACATAATAAGTTAAAAAGCGAATGGATAAACAGTAGAAGAAGGAATGGAAGTAACCGGAAAGATTGAAAGAAAATGGATTTAATCCTTGATTTTTAGTTAATAAACATTGGTTATGATTAATTCTCGAATGGGGACTTGAATTAAGTCATATTTGAGCCTAGGGTCTGATCCTAGGTTAACCTATGTTTCCATTAATAGATGGACCAGGCAGAACGTATTAAGGGTAAAAATAATGCCAAAATAACTTATTGATTCATGCATAATCTGACATAAAATGACACCTCGTGGTAAATTTGATTTTGTGATGGCTGATAAAAAAACCTTTCATACATTCTCTCTGCTCTGATATTTTCTTATATTGAGCTACAAGTTAACCACTTTGTTTTAAGGAAGTTGCTTGAAAGTTTTCCTTTTTCTTAAAATTAAGTCACTCCCTCGGGATCAAGTGAGAAATGATTGGGTTTATTTAAAATACAACGACATTTAGAATCCATATTTGTAAAGCAAACATCGTCCATTGAACCATTTTTTAATAGGAGCCAACATCATTTCGAAATTCTATTCATTTTTTCTGAACGAGCGTCATATAAAACCCAATTTTGTATAAGAATCAGGGTTAAGGCCCATTTTAGAGGAAAAAAAAACAGCTCTATTTTTAACACATTTTGTATAAGATTCAATGCTATTCAGAATCCATTGGCAGTGAATATTATGTGAAACTTTCCTAAATCGTGTCCAAGATTCCTTCATGATACAGCGGCTAAACTTATGAGGATAGTAATAGTTAAAGAAAGGATGCATCCAAAGGTAGAGAAGACTATATTTGATAACTTTCAGTTTACACGTAAAAATTAGTAAGGTATGTATGGAACACAATTACATGTATATTGATGATTGGAACGATCATATCGCTCTTTTGTCTAGATGGCAAGACGAGTTAAGGTAAAAAATCATTTACAAAGCAAGTCGTCTATTTGAAAAGTCAAGGAATCACACTTTGTAATAATTAATTTAAAGAATTTTAATTTGCCAAAAAGTGTGATTTTGCGCATACGGGTCCTGCGAGTGGACTAAGACTGGTCGCCCTCAAAATACCACTCACAGGAAAGATCGCATGATGAAACAGATGTTGATACAAGGCCGATTTGACATAACAAACGTTATTTGAGGTCAGGTTGGCGAGGAAAATAAAACTGAATCAGACTTACCAGACTGCCTCACTCGTTTGAGAGAGGTAAGAATTATAGATTACTCTTCTGGTGAGAAACCCCTTATAAGAAATAAAATCAATAACGCCGCTAAGTTGGCATTGGATACTGAGCATGTACTTCTGAGTGGTCAAATGGGTAAAAGTGTTTTCAGCGTCCCAATCTAATGTAATTTGTTCGGATCAGATGGAAGGAGCATTTCTAGAGTCGTTCAGATGATAGATTGAAGCCGACATTCAGTAGCGGCATTCATCAGTGATCTATTCTTAGAACCTTTATTTATATAAAGGGTGTTCCAATAACTTAGACCGATTTTAAATGTGAGTTAAGATTAAGCGTCTAATGATTTTTTTTATTTTTCTTTCAGATTTAACAACTTCAGTCTTTGACAATTTCAACCATGGAAAGATTAATAATCGAATAACGTGTTAAAGTTATCGAAGCCTATTACGAAAATGGACGTTCAAAGAGAAACGCATTTCGGGCACTTCACGATTTTTTGGTCAACATAATCGACCAACCAAGAGTGCGATTGGGAAAATTGTTCGTAAATTCACACAAACGGGGTCGGTGGCAGATATGAAAACGCCATTTCGTGCTCGTTTACGCCGTTCAGCTGAAAACATTGCTGCAGTGCGCGAGAATGTGGCTGAAGATCCAGACACCTCTATTCGTCATCGCGCGAAAGAATTGAACCTCTCCACAACAACGTTACATTGAATTTTGACAAAATAATTGTCTCTACACGCTTAAAAAATTCAATTGACACAAGAACTGAAGACTGCTGACCATTTGAAGCGCCGTACATTCGTCAATTGGGTGCACGAGCAAAGACAAGCAGATGATGATTATTCGCAAAAAAACATCTTTAGTGATGAAGCACATTTTCATCTTGGTGGATTCGTTAATAAGCAGAATTGTCACATTTAGGCTGATGAAAATTCCAGGAAGATTGTTGAAAAGCCACAGCATCCACAAAAGGTCACTGTTTGGTATGTATTTTTTGCTAGCGGAATCATTGGGCCGTATTTCTTCGAAAATTATGCCGGTAATTCAGTTACGGTGAACGGTGACAGGCGAGCGATACCGTGCCATGATAACCAACTTTTTATGGCCTGAATTGAATTCTATGGATGTCGAAGATTTGTGGTTTCAACAGGACAGCGCCACATGTCACACAGTCAATGCAACAATGGCTTTATTGAATGAAAAGTTACCAGGTCGCATCATCTCTTGAAACAGCGAGGTCAATTGGCCACCACGATCGTGTGACTTGACGCCTTTAGATTTCTTCCCTTAGGGTCATCTCAAAAGTTAGGTCTATGCTAACAAGCAACTAACAATTCAACAGCTAAAGGATGATATACCAAGGCATATTGGTGAGATCGAGAAGCAACTATGCAAAGAATTCATCCAAAATTTTGACCATCGAGTGGAAGTGTGCCGCCGAAGCCTTGGCGGACATTTCGGCGATATTATTTTTCACACATAATTTCCATGACTTAAATAACATGATCCAATAGTGAAATCAATAAATTTTCACTAATAACACGATTTTATTTACTGCTAACTTCGATCCGTCTTAATGGAACTCCCTTTATATACGAGGGGCGGTCAATAAGCTTTGCGAATCGGTAGGGCAAAATAGAGGAAATGGAAGGGCTGTTTGTGGGGGTGTTAGGACAAGTTATGACAAGTCAGGACCTGCAACCGCACGCTCCTGCTTCGTCTATTTGAGAAGCAGTAGCTGATCGCAGTGTACAACGACACCGCCCCTTCCTATGCAACCATTGCTCGCTAGAATAGGGAGTTCCACCATGGTGGTGAGTCCCTTGAAGATGAGCCCCGTCCAGGACGCCTGTCAGACGTGAACAACGAGGACAATGTGGCCTGTGTGGAGAGGATGATCCTCGAAAATCGAGGGATATCACATAAAAGTGTTATCAACATCATCCATGACAATTAGGCCATGACCAAGGTTTCTGCCCGTTGGGTCCCTAGAAAACTCACGCCCGATGATCGACTTCAACGTCATCAAAGTCCACAAGGCCAGAGTTGCACAAGCTGCCCTGCGCGAGTGTGGATTCGAGGAGCTCATCCATCCCCCCTACAGTCCAGATCTGGCTCCTAGCGACTACTTTTTATTCCTCTAGCTCAAGGCTGCACTGCGTGGACGCCGGTTTGGGGACGATGAAGATGTCCAGTTCGCCGTCCAGGAGTGGATTCAACACCAGTCGGAAGATTTCTGGTTGTCGCGAATTCAAAGCCTCAGGGACAAGTGGCGCAAGTGCATTGAAGTCGAGGGTAGTTATATTGAAAAATAATAAAACACTTTTCCTCATATCTCGTTTCCTTATATCCGAATTGCAAAACTTATTTACCGCCCCTCGTATATATATATATATATATATATATATATATATATATATATATATATATATATATATATATATATATATATATATATATATATATATATGTATATATATATATGTTCTTGATTGTAATATATTATGTAAAATTTCTAAGTATGTGGTTATATGCATATAGGTAACAGGCATCAGGGCAAAATAAATATCATAGTAAGCGTGAAAACTTACAAATGCTTTGGAAATAGTAGTGAAATGGTTGGATAAATAGAGGATGTAATTCACCGTAGACAAGTGTAAGGTAAAGCAAATAGGTTAGGATAATATCAGAACAGATCACAATATATGTGCTGACATTTTCCAGATTGTCGACATGGAAAAGTATTTAGGTTGCTTAATCTCGAAAGATATAAAATATTTAAAGCAATGGACATTAACATCACAAGATCGTTTTCTATAATAGATAGACATTAACGTCAAATACAAAGAAATACATGATTCTTTAGTTATATTAAACGCGTTGTAAGATATTTCTGATCTCCATATTTTGTAAAAGACATTGTACTTTGGCGCCAAATTCAATGTCACGTGAAGAAATTAATTCTTAAACTTAGGCATATATCGTACAAACAGATCCTTTACTTGAAAGGTGGACATCTTTTTTGGACATTTATTGAAGTTTTTAAAACATTAAATTTGTTTACTAATAATAATTTCGGCTACATATTTGAACTTGATAACAATGTGACCAGCAGAAATAATTGGTTCAATAAAGTAAACAAGAGATTTAATACTACGATAGCAGAAGATTACTTCTCTTATAAAATAACACAAAATTGGAATAACTTGCCTTGAGATCTCTTGAAAGCACTACAGTAAAAAAAATGAACAATAGAATCGATAATATTACTTCAAAATATGATCTAACAGAAATAAAAATTATTACATAGTTCTCAATTTAAAACCTTACACATATTCTCTCCTTCTCCTACCCGTTTTTTACCTTTGACCAAACTATTTCTTCTTGTTTTTGACGTAGCCGTGAGCGAATTTTAGAGTCCCTACTGGCTAGTGACTGTAAAATCGAAAAGGATTGGTGGTGCAATTAATAAAATCATTAATTTCGAATACTTGGTAGATGAGACCCTCTCACAACCGACATTTGTGGAGCCATCATTTCCATATTCATTGTTGCCATAACCGTGCTCTAGTGAGTTTTCCGTAACGAAAATGGTATGGGTAGATTTATAGTTAGCTAAATCTGGTGTTGCCAGATATAAGTTTGGCGTAACTGAGCCTTGTTTTGATTGCAAGGCTATCCTATGAGGGTTTGGTTTAGTAGCTTGCTTACAGGTTTCTTGACGCACGGTCCGAGGGGTATTAAGAGATCAAGGTTTGTAAGTAAAAACTTCCTTGTGAAGGAATTGAACACTTGTATTTTTCTACTAATTTAAAATGTTTACATTTACGGTAGAGATTTACTTTGCGCAATGGAATATTTAAATCGGGTTTAATGGCAATAGCAAGAATAATGGAGATTCGCAGAGCGGTGAATTAAGAGTCTAATAATCATTCAATGAATAAGTCAATAATAGTCTATTCTAACAATAATAATTATGATAATAATCTTTGGATGAAAATGTTCTCTTATTTATACTGGGCATCATTTTGGAGGCGACGAGTAGCTCCGCCTTCTTTTGGTCACAGAGGCGGTGCTTAGCTACCTGTCAGCCCATTGGAGCCTGTGATTTGTTTGTTGTAGTCTAGCCTGTGATTGGCTGAAATTCTCCACTTCATATCTTACTTTGGGGGTCTTTCCCCTGCAAGGGTATCACAGAAACTCTGTTTGCTCAAAGCTAAGATGACCTTATAAAATTTTACATAAGGCGAAACATCTTTTGTAGCCAATTCTTCTCCCATTCCAGACAACTCTAATTACTCTCTTTGCCTATCTGCTCTCACACTCTGGTGAGATAGCCTTACATTGTGGTCGGGTTTCAAACTACACGTTCTAATCAGATTTTTTTGCTTCATAAACTGTCCCCAAATGACCTTATTTTATTGCCCCTACCATTCCATCTTTGATACTTCGACCCGGCAAAATGTGTCTTTGTCCTTCTCTCTCTCTCTCTCTCTTTGTGTATGTGCAGTTATTGTACACTACAGATTTCACGTTGCATTATATCATTACCATTATCGCTATTTAACGTTTCTATGGATTTACAGATACTAATTTTAAAAATACAAAAACCGAGTAATTTTCAATTTTGATATATTTATACGATAATTTTCATCTTCTGTGTTTGTTTGTGCCCGTTTTTGTAGAATTCCAAGGCCGAGTCGCTGCTTTCCTTAAAGATCAGTCTTCCTTTAATCTCTCATCTCGGCCTCTACATCCCATTCATCCGGTGCTCGGTAGCGGCGGTCTTCGAGTTAATTTAATGAAAATTCCCATTGGGTCGGAATTAATTTATTTTTCTCGTCTCTCTCCCTTAATAGCAGTCATTAAGACTATTGTAGCTCCGCCTGGGAAGGAATGAGAATAAATTTCTGTCTCAAAATGTGATACCTTATTAAATTTTAGAGCATCCAGGAATAATACCTCTGTGTTCTCGTTTTTAGTGTTATTATTCTTTTTATATTATCTTTATCCATCTTGGTTTCTAATGAGTTTGTTGCCTACAATGGCTGCACCTATTCTTGTATTTGTTTTATATTCTTGAAACATGTTGCAAAGTATTCAAGGTATATATTTATATCTACATATAATATATATCTTTTTGATGCACAATGAATTTGAATTTATAAGAACCTTTTGAAGACCAGCTTTTATCCCATAGCACTAATAAACATGATTATTTCTAAATTTTTGAAGGCACAGTTCATTTTCATACAAGGAAAATGGATATTTTATGCTTCCTGATATAAGGTGACTTAAGCCTGAATTCCGAAGAAAATTTTCTGAATTATTAAGGTGCTATTTTATTCACTCTAAATTTATATTTGCATTTATTAACAATTTTAAAATTGGAAGTTACTTTAGCCAGAAAGATATACCTCTTCTTAAGATATATAGTCGTGTTGTACAGGGTGCCCTGCAAAACAGTTAAACGAAATTTAAATTAGTAATAATCGAAAACTATTAGAGATGTTTTGGTCCTGTAAAATTTGTTTTGTCTCTTAACTATTTATCTTTCAAATTTGAAAATTTTATTTAATTTCTTATTTTATATTGATACACAAATGGTTTTAATGATGAAAAAATAGAAGTGAAATAATGAAAATCAAAAGTTGAAAATTATCTGTCCATTAATAAAGAAACACCTCTAAATATAGGTAAGACAAATCCTTTTTAGTAACTTTCTAAGCACCGTTTCCTTCCACAAGTCCTATATTTCTTTTCAGCCACACTCGCGCCTTTGATTGCATTTATTGCACAGCTCTTTACCTCAACTCTTGATTTTTTTAAATTAAATTAACTTCACGTGGGATCTTTTGACTTGTTTATGGTTTCGGGGAATACACTTAACTTTTAAGATGTTCCCAAAAGAATAAATCGCATAGTGTTAAATCCGAAGACCTTGGAGGCCATTTATTTACATAATTTAGCGCACCAATGTTAAAATATTCTCTGTTCTTCTCTTACAGCAATCAGTCTATGAGCTAGAATTCCGACCTGACTCGAATAATGTCTATTGAATTGATTGCCGTAAATACGGAGGAGTACTGGAATGATCCATTCGTAGATCATGTTCAGGTAAGCAGGTCACGTAAAATTAATGTTGGAAAACAATGTGCAGACGACATAGCCATTTTTGCATATTCCGATCCACAGAGACACATTCTACCCACAAATTATTCTCTCAGAATTGAATTCTCAGAAATTGTTCAGCGGCGCATACTGTAGAATATTATGCCAATTTATCCTTTCATCCACGACAAAGGCTGCATCATCCCTAATCACAATGCTGTCCAAAAAACGAGTAGGTTAATGGAGAATTCATTCTACAAATTGTCTATGACGAGGAAAATCAGTTTCAACAAGATGGTTTCTTATAGTGATTCCATTTTAAGTCGTTTAACAATTCGGTTAAATATTAACCTTGACAATTGCAAGCAACTCTTTCTTATTGATACGTTTGGAGTTGGATGAAGTGACAACCGAAAATTTCAATATTTTCTGCTCTTTATATGATTTTTCTACTACACGAATGTCTATTGTATATACTTACCTGTTTTTTAAAATTTCGCTATACTCGGTTTTTGATATTTCGAGAGTTTTACGTGTTTGATAGAAAAGGTTCCGCCAAACAAACTGATAGTTTTACTTTTCTAACAAGTGCCATAAAAACATCTTTTCCATTGTGTACAAGTGTATTAAGATGGAAGTGAAAAGAATCAAGAACTTTGCTCTCATGCGCGCGGGCCACAACAAGTCCCAGCTTGACAAGCGGCTCAAGGTCAGACGGATGGCCGTCCACAAAAAACGGGGAAAACCTTGAATATCGTCCTCGTTCAGATAGACCTCAAGATTTCAACCGTTTAGCCGTGATAAAGGCCTTCGAAATTGCTCCGAAGATCAAGATGACAGTACTTGTAAAGAAAAGCAACATCTCGGTGGTTAGGGTGCCCAGGGCCGTCAAAGAGGAGGGCGTCAAGAGCGCGAGGTGTGTGAAAAGGCCACTGCTCATCAACTGTATGCTGGAACAACGTCGGGAGCATTGTTATCGTCTTCTCAACGAAATAAAGAGTCATGGCAATCGAATGTTCATTTTTTATGATGAAAAACCTTAATCAATCCGGTCGCTAACAATCAGAATGACTCAGTGAAAAGCTTCGACCAGGATTTCTCTCAGGTCCCCTATTTGTCCAAGACCTCCAGCCTCCATCATGATGAGCGGCGTCGTGGCTTCGAAGGCGTTATTATGCCACCAGTGTTGTTCGCGGGCGGTTAAAGGTTCACTCCGCCAAATTGGACATCTTGGCCACGAAAAACCTGCACAGGGTGAGAAAATAACGAAGAAAGCGGACTATGTCTTTCAGGGGGACAGTGCCAGGTTGACTACACGGCCAAGACTGTGCAAGAGTGGTTGGGGTCAGACATGATCTGGCTGGAGGACCTTTAGCCGCCAGAGTCACCCAACCGCACTGCCATAGACTACAGTGTGTGGGCGCATGTTGAGGGTAGGCGATTAGGGTTCGCCACAGCAACGTCGAAGAGCTAAGGTCCTCTGTCAACCACGTATTACCAGAATAAGTAAGGACTTCGTCCGTAACGTGTGTGCGGCCTTCTAGGGCTCGCCTGGAACGGGTGCTCGCGGAACGGGCCGCCAAATTGGTTAATATTACAATTTCAACATATTTATTTGTTAAACTAATAAAAATGTGTCCAACTGTGGTAGCGAGTGTAACAGGACGTTTGAAATACTCAATAAGTACGAGTATGTTCCTTCCTTTCGGTACTTTCGCTTATATCTTCAAAAACTCCTGGTCTCTTGCTTCATGAATGCCTTTAGAAAAACTTTGCTCAAATAAATTTTGGACTTGTTTAATACTGCCAGTGCTAAAAGCTTTTGTAAAAACAAATACTCGTGAATCTTTTATTAACGGTATGATAAAAGGGTTCGTCAGAAGTAGTCTTTTCCCTGATGCGCAGAAAAAATTTGATGTAACAATGAAGAGAACATACTATTTTATTCATTGTATTGGTATCAAAGCAAATTAGCAAAACAAAAAAGACTTATGTAGTGTTCTATGTCGAATTATTTTTCTTCAGGTAAATTTGTTAATTTTATATTTCGGATCTTCATTATTTCATTTCTTTTTCGAAACACCTTTTTTGCCTCTAATGAAACCATTTGTTCATCATTATTGTAAAAGGAAATTAAATGAAATTTTAAAAATCAAAAGATATATACTTAGTAGACCAAGTAAATTTTACAGAACCAAAACTCGTTTAATAGATTTTAAGTAATATTAATTCAAATTGAGTTTAACTTTTATATGGGTCACCCTGAATATAAATTACTTGTCATCGGTGCGTCCAAGGAACTTATATAGGCAGCATGATTCGCTCTTCGGAGACAATGTTTTTCTAACATATGGGCGTGAGTTTTAGGGCTAGAAAGACTCTTAATTATAGAGAAAATTCTCCCATTAGACGTCATATTTCTCAGTGTAGAGCTTCCATAAATATTAATAACTTTAAAATAATTAGTCGCAACAGCAAATAAAATTGTTTAAGAATCGTTGAGTCCTTTCATATTAAAAATCGTACACCTACTCTTAATTGTGACACTAGCTGCCCCTTTGTTAATTATCATACTTTACAAACAAGACAAACTTTCCTCTATCTCCGCCACTCATTTCTCGCCACATCACACACACTTTTCTCTGGAGTCAGAACTATAGAGGTGAATTTTTCGATAGTTTAACTTCATCTCTTTCGATATTTTTATCTTTATTTTTAATAACATAATTTATTGTGTTTACGTTTACTCTTCCATTATAAAAGATTTATTGGCAAAACTTTGTTAAACTTTTTTATTTTGTATCTCATATGTATTTTGTAGAACCTGAAGATGAGCATTGGCTCGAAACGTAGCCCATGAAAATTAGATTGGAATGAACTTCATCTCATTCCTACCTTTTCAAATTATATGTATATTATATATATATATATATATATATATATATATATATATATATATATATATATAGTAGCGGCCATAAAGTTTCGGAGACCTAGGTTTCCATCACAAAACTTAAGAGTAGCTTTAAATTGCCTAATAAATTACAGAGATAAAATAAGAATAGCTATAAGTTGTACATACATATAGCACATTTTAGGATGGAGGAAACTGCAAGTTACGTGCAAAACAGCATTTTCACTAAAAAAATATGGTTGTAAAAATGATGTGGACAGATAACACATTAGACGTAGATGAGAAGGTACAATGGTATATGTGACTCAACAGATATTTTTTGCTTGTTACAATATATTAGTACTTAGTATGTAGACCTTTACTATCATTTACGTACTAACATCTTCTGCCACGGGAACGCACTAACCGAATGCATTCTTCTGGTGTTATTTTTTCCCATTACTCTTGTAATATTTCCCAAAGTTGTTCGGCGGTGCTAGGGTTTTTCTCCTTCATTTTATCTCCTAGAGTCTTCCATAAATTCTCAATCAAATAGAAATTCCAGATCCGAGCAAGCCAGTACATAACACTTACTTTCCCCTAAAGCAGGAAATTCTCACCAAATTTACCTTTAGCAAAACGTATTATCCTGCATGTTAATGGAAGGGTGGGCAGAGGCGGCTCTCATATGGAGCACAGGATTTGCTTGTAGAAATTTTTATTCATTTAAACATTCTCTCTGCCCTGCAAGCGGACAAGCGGGCCAGTACCTTCAGCGGAAATTATGCCACACACCTAATTGCTTCCTTTACCAAACTTTACGTTGCTTTTCATGCAGTTCAGGAATAATCTTTAGTTAGGTCTTCGACGGACAAACCTACTGGCACTTGAACGAAACAAATTGTACTTCGATTTATCGCTGCAGTATACTTTGGGTCATTCATTGGTTTTCTGCCCATAGAATGTGATTCGTGACAAAGTATAATCAAGATTTCTTGTTTTTAGGGTTAATAAAGTGCTGGTGTGTAAGATTTGAAAGATCTTTCCTTAGGCGGCGTGATACTCTCTTCCTGGAAACTCTATTCTCAAGGGTTTCATTTACTCCTCGGGAAATCCTGGCTGTTGTCATATATCAGTCCTTTTTTGAGATAGGGACGATAGCTTAGACATCTCTTTGAGATTTCCTTAGGTCTATCAGTAGAAATTCAACTGATTCATGAGCCTGTTGTATTGATACTTGATCTAATATTATGTTCTACACTTCTGGGGCGCTTAAATCCTTCCAGCTATGACTCTGATGGAAGGATGAATTTTTAACGTAGCCTTACAATTAGCTGCTGAATATAGGCAGGTGTATTAGGTCTCGTAGGCATGTTGCTTCTGAAACTTGCCTAAAATTGCTAAAAATACATGGAAGTAAATAGTTGGTTGTCTTAAAGATATAACTAATAGAATTACGCTGTTCTGATTATTTTGACCACCATATTTTGTGAATAAAAATTCTGTTTTCACCTAACTTCTAGTTTCTCTTATCCAAACATATACAATGTAGATGCAAAACCTATAGCCATGCTTAGTTTATGTCTCTAATTCATCATGTATTATTCACCATTATTCTTTTTAAGCTAGTGTAATTTTTGTGAGGGAAACCAGTGTCCGAATCATTATAGCCTCTACTACATATATTATTATAAATATACTGGAAGTATGTAGGCACAAATATTATTGAAGTATATATTATGATAAGAAAGTAACAGGGGAAAATAAACAAAATATAGAAATATGCAAGTGCAAAGAATGGAAACAAAAATAGAAATTTTACAGTCCTTCAAGAGGCAGAGATATGACTATGAAATTGAGAAGATAATAAAGGAAGATAGGCATAATCAGGTAAAGTAGTTAGTTATTAGATGAAACGGTTAGGATAGGAAGAGACATCATTGTTAAGAAAGCATATAATTTGATTCAAGGATTCCGAGGCTGGTTTTAACCTTGGAACAATTTGATAGTTTAAAATCATTCTAGCTACCATTAGGAGGCATAATGGCAATAAAAACTTTTACTTAAATTAAATTTATGCGAAATGGACTAAGTTCATGTCGTTGGTCGTTTTCGGTTGATAATTTCGTGAACCCGATTTATTCAGATTCAATATCATTCTGTACCGATTGCTAAGAGCTGGGTTGTTTAATTGCCACTTGCATACACAAAAGGTTGTAATGGAAACAATGCTGCAACTGACATTCAGATTCTGTACCCTCGTTGCCCAAATAGACGAAACAGGATCCTATTATTTAAGTGGGAAATTGTAGAGTTGCATTCTCTTTCTGTACTCAGCATTTTAACTTGTTATTTCTACTTCACGCCAGAATTGTACTTTCACACATTTTCACTTACTAAATCAACATTAATTGCTCCAAAAACTTGTTCGGATAAATATCCTTGTTCATTTTCGCTTCTTCATTTCAATTAAGTAAATAATATCAGTTGTCTTTCGGTTTAATTTTCTACTGTCAGGTGTCTTCTCATTATCTCACTGGGTTAATCAAGAATATAATATTATTTGACATACTTTTTCATATGTAATCAAACTATGGTTAATCAACAACCAAATAATCTTTAAAGGATTATACTTGTTATGAATCCTTACAAGGAGAGGCCTCTTAAACTTCCTCTGAATTTATCAAAGAACTGTATTATTTACGTTACCCCTAATTCTCTAGGTTTAAGCAAAGCTTCGAAAGATGCTATTTCACAACATTTGACGAATAAATAAATTTATTTAGCAAACAGTGAGGCAATTTGATGTAATTTAAACCAATAATTCATCAATTTAAGTACCCTCAAATAAAATGAAAATTATAAGTGAAATGTTAAAGGTTATTTTAAATGTCATTGAAAAACTTCATAACGTGAACAAGTTTAATATTCATTATTTTAAGTTTATCGAAATGGATTTAATTTGTAGAATCATCGCCTTTAGAGGTGTTAGAGTATGTATGGTAAATATGCTGAAAATTAAATCATTTCTAAGAATATTTTCTTTAGTAATGCTTAGGAAACTTTTTAATATTTATGATGCACATTACGAAATTTTCTAAGTATCTTTAAAAATTAAATTAAACTTAAGCAGAGAGTATAGAGAAAGTTCACGAAGTCTCGATATTTAATGCTCCAGCCCTGAAAATATTGATATACGAGAATTCCCTGTTTACAATCTCACCACAGATTAAAGTGTGTCTGGAGATATACTGTGTCGAGGTATGGCCAAGTGTACGTGAATATGCGCACACAGGTTCTATGGAAGGCCAAGCAAGACGACAACTGTTATTGTTCCTAAGAGTGCAATTTAAGTAGATAGCGGCAGCTGTGTAACCAAGGAATATAACAAACACAATGACAAAAATCGACTTTTAATACACACGAAATAAACGGACAACGATAATTAAGGATATATATATATAAAGGGTACATAAATGAGACGGACTTAAGCTCCGAATACTGATTATATAACCGTAGTTAGGGACTGGTTATAATGGGAGATTGAGGGTAATTAATGCTTTATTGCCTTTGAATCTCGAGAGTAAAGTGGGACAAATAGGGGGTGGGGGTCTTGGTGACCTTGGTTACTCACGGGGGGGGGTAGCCACATAAACGACAGCGGGTAGGGCTACTCTTTTGGAACTCGCATTTACGAGATGCGGGCCTCCTGTCCTTCGAAGGGGGGGGGGGAGATATGAGTTCTCCACACTCAGCTTTGAGTAAGCTAATGGGCCTCTTGTCGTGATAGGTCACCAGATGTGGGTCTCCTGTCCTCAGGTCACCTAACGAAGTTTGAATGGGGGGGGGGAAAGATGACTTCTCTACACTCGGCTTTAGCGAGCTAATGGGCCTCTTTTCGTAAGAGGTCACCATAAGAACTTCGGAGGACGGCTTCTCCAATCCTTGATCCGAAGACGGGTGAGAAAGGCTGACGTTGCCGCACGGGACTCTTCTCCCTGCCGCGAAGATACGGGGGCGATGTCGAGCTTCCCGTGGCTTGCGACCGTCACTTACACTTTTTGGGAGAGAGCTCGTTAATTTGCACTCCTTTCGGGGAAGTCTTGTCTAACCAATTCTGTCCGTCAGCCTGGAGCGGGGGCATATATACACGGAGCTATTCAAAACAGAGAGAGAGATTGAGCGCATGTTAACCTTCGTTGTCGGGCGTGCTGAGCCGAACGCCTCCTTACGAGGAAGTGTCAACGGCTGGGATCAGCATCCAGACGGGCGACAGCGGCGGGGCCATAAGCGCGGTCTACTGCGAGGCTACAAAGCAGTCTCCCGACCAGAAGGGGCGCTTTGGTGTGGATTTCACGAGAACCTGGCTGTGGGTCAAACGAGGGAGAGGTCGAGAGTAGATTCCTCCACATACTGTATTTGTACTTATCCTGATTCAATGCATTTTGCCATCAAATAAGACAGCATAAAGGGTTGTGTCATCGTTCAATC
Organism: Ceratothoa steindachneri; assembly: GCA_963969495.1. Lineage (NCBI taxonomy): Eukaryota > Metazoa > Arthropoda > Malacostraca > Isopoda > Cymothoidae > Ceratothoa > Ceratothoa steindachneri. The sequence continues at coordinate 202,262,482 of OZ018318.1, read as the reverse complement.
TATTCTGTATTAATCTCTGTAAATTTGCATTGCAGATTTACAGAGGAACAATGAACTAAAATCCACTCGATGACAGGCCAGGCGGTAAAAAGAATTAAAGCGGCCCGAAGAAAAGATATAGATTACCATTTAAAGGCAATTTTACTCTTTATATTTATTCTATATGTTAAAGTAATATGTATCAATTATATACTTAAATATGTTAACTGAAGTGATTTTAACAGCTTCACTCGGTAAATTTTGTACATATCAGAGCAAATTTGTTCATGAAATAGATTAAAACATGACATATTGGTATCCACCTTATATATATATAAGCGCACAAACAACGATTTTTCAGAGAAAGCAGATTAAATTCCCTCCATTTAGCTTCATATGATTTATTCCTGTTTAGCCATTACTTTTATTGCTGTACGTCGAACATTTTCTAAGGAAAAATGATTTTTTCGAAGATTAGGATGGCGCAGATTGCGACCACTGGCAATTTACAATGGCAATTTAAAATCTGGATTATTTAGCTGGCTGCGCCAAGAAGACCAAAAATAACCGCATATTCCAAGTGAGTTCTGACTAGCGCTTTATATAATAGTAAAATATTCTAGTATCCTTTGTTTTAAATATAAATCTCCTCACTATGCCACCCAGAAGTCTGTTCGCTTATTAGGCTACTACAATACATCGTTTCTAAACTTTTAGGAATCTCAAAATAAATATCACTATTTTTTCTCCAAATAGCTGTGCTTAGATTAGTTGCTCATGTGCTACATTTCCCGTAGATTTTGGTGAACTAAGGTCAGTTACCTTATATTTATCTTGAATGAAAAACATCTGCTATCTCTCAGCGCATTCCTCCTGTCAAAGTCGCTTGGTAAAGTTACTAATTCACTGCGATATTTTGTTCTTTTGTACTAATTCTGAAAACAGCTTTTCGTCGTGGCTCCTGGGGAAACACGTAGAGAGAATCCGCAGTATCCTCGACCTTTCCTCCTGTGAAACAGTATCAGCATGTTTTCATTTTTCACCTACCGAAGAATTCTCTTAGCTGATTCCTCTCACTTTATTTGCCAAAACAGAAAGCTTCCGGGTTTCAATGTTAGTATATCCGTTGAAATGTGAGGGAGATTAGATCCTGTACTGTCAAACACTTGTTTTTCTTTGAATAAACGTCTTAATCGACTCCACAAACCAGCCAAACCCACAAAAAGAATGTTCCAAATAGTTTTATAAGCAAATATCTGTGATAGCCTTGTAATAGGAAGATGGATTAATCAAATGGGATGATGATAAACGCATTGGAAATAGATGTAAAAAATATAAAAATAAAATTATCAAGCCCGTTGAAAAGAGATCACGATTTGGGCCTGTCCTGCAAAACACTAATCTTTCTTCGAATAAATGTTTTAACCCGCTCAGACACCATTTTTATCATCAGAAAAGGATATTTCAAGTAGTCTCATTAAGTAAAAGAGTGGTTTAATGTTGTACCTTAGTAGTTCTAATTGACAAACATATTTTTTTTTTTGAAGGAATTATACTTGTCTGCACTGTTTTCAAGGCCTAACGCATAATACCTGATTTTAGACCAGTTTTTCGCGCAGAATCCGAAAATCATGCACATTTTATCTAACCAGATTAAAATCTTTAGATATAAGAACATGCCAGAAATTCAAATATTCCGATCTATTTGTAGGTGAATGTGCACATAATAGTAAATTTTGAAATGATTTATAAACAGAAGGCTTACAGAATGTTCTATTTGATACCAAGAAGAGTATAACATAACAAAAAAAGCTACTCATGGATGAATAGTTTCTTCAGAGACTTCCGATTGTACCTAGCAGACACCAAATCTCTTTTCTGGCACCAGCAGTAGTCAGCCAGAAAGACGACATCCAATCCCCTTGGTAGCTTCCTTCATCACACGGATATCATGCTGAAAGCGCTTACCTTCTTCTTCACTGATGTCAACAAAATTCTCGGAAAAATATGTAGTGCAGGTGGGACCGAAGGAAGTGCATTTTCACTGACGTGAGCGCACCAAGTTTTCGGAAATTATCCATTAACTCATTAACCACCTTCTCATACTGAGGACTTTTGTGGTTGATAAGGAAGTTTGCAAGGGATGACTTAAAGGAGAACCAGGCAGAGAGTTCAACAGGATTCACTGCTTCCTCAAAACTGGTGTCCTTGATGAGCTCTCTTATTTGAGGACCATCAAATCCTCCTGCCTTTAGTTTTTCCATACTGACTCGTGGAAACTCCTGACGGGGGAAAGCAAAACTCTACCTTCCTTGTACATTGCCTTAACAAAGATTTTAATAAAACCGAGTTTGATGTGCAGGGGTGAAAGCAATATATTGCTCAGTTCAACCAGAGGGTGGGACAGAACGTTGTGTGAACCGAGTTCTAATCCTTGTCTTGACGGCCAGTCTTGTCTGACATAATGCTCGTCGTCAGCTTGACTGTCCTACAAGCACATAAAGCATGGATACTTTGTGTATCCACCTCGAATGCCACGGACTAGCCCCAAAACTTTAAGATCTCCACAGATAAGCTATTTGTGTTGCTGGTAGCTGAGAGCAGATAACAGACCGTCCATGCTGTTGGGAGAGGCGGGCGGGGTTATTATAGCTGAGTGTCCAACAGGGATCGTTGACAACCTATTGCCGTTATTAATAAAAACTGCCTTGAGTCTTCTGTTAGATGATTCAATAAAAAATATCTATTTCATCATACTTCTCTATTTCATCATACATCATACTTCAGGCCCATTAAGTTGAGCAGGTCAGCAATGTTGTTACAGTAGACCAGTAAAGAGGCTTCATCAAACGTGAAAAATTTCCTAAATTCTTTCTCGCGGTTCCGATACTAATACAATGTTATCCCTGGTTCCTTCATACATTTCTCTCTAAGACTTGATAAATATATGTTGAACAGATTCTTGAGAAAGGTTCAGGTCTCGTGTCAAGTTGTTGAGTTGGGCTTGCGAAGCTGGCACCAGTTGGTCGCCATCTTTGGCTTGTATGCATCAAACTCAGCTGTATCGGTAGTGACATTAGCCTGGAAATCAGAACTAGAAGGATCGGGGACATTTGGGACTGGATTTATAGCAGAAGAAATATTGGGCTATTAAACATGCTGCTTGTTCTGCGATTGATAACTTTCAAATTTATCATGCAGAAGTAACTGTCGGTGACGTGATCTTTGCCTTCAATCCACAAAATTGGTTCTCCAGATGGTATACTATTCCTTTTCTTATTAGTCCAATCACGTAACTTTAAAGGATATTTTACAGCAAATATTGGGAGCAAATGGCTTATTCTGGTGCCATAGTTTCACTCCAGAGTAAGTATGATATGCCTTTTTCACAAAATTCGTTATTTTGGTTGACGGTCGGGAAAAGCGACATGTTCGCAGATATAACAACACCTATTCGGATAATTTTTATGCGTACGATCCATTGTAATACAAATCTAGACCTGGAAATATGAATAAAATAGGTTATGTATGGTTACTCATCACTAGAGGGGAAAAACAGAAGTAATAAATGGTTCGATGATAGCACTATATTGGAATATACGTTTCAATATAAATCGCGCATATCTTAGAATCCAGAGATGATCAAAGATAACTAAATTATTTTCTTAAATTTAGCATGCAAAAATGATTCTAAATCAGTTGGAAAACCTATGACATTGGAATAAAGTTTTGAAACGCGGGTCAGTGTTATCATTAATGACAATGAAATCATAATGTACTACACTAGGGTGAAATTATAAGTCGATGCTTTGAGCTTTGCGTCCCGAAAAAGTTAAAGCTGTGTATCTAATGTGGGGAAAACTGGAGGGAACGATTTGTTATATTGAAACAAATCGCCCGCCACTCTACTTGATTGATTTAACTGAGTCCATTTATTATTTAATGTTGCACCTTTATAAATAAAAGTAAAAAAAAGGGCAACTCTGTTAGATTTTTGATAAAGTGGACCATAATGCAAGTGCGGTTAGGAGAGTTGAAATGAAAGTGGTCCGACGGTTCTCGAAGAACAAATCACTTCGGTCCAAATTACTCTAGGTTTGGCTTAACAACACTGCCTATAAAACAAATAAATGAGGTAATTTTACTGGGGCTGATAGTGTCTACATATAACCAAGCAGATTATACCAAAAATTATATTATTAATCTCTTTCTCAACGCGGTAATACACGAATAAAAAAAATACTGCAAAACAAGGACAGAAGATAACATCCAACAGCTTTGGGGACATTAATGGCTCCTATTTTTCTTAATAAAACGAGCTGGTACGAGGATATTAACCCCTGGAATATTTTTCAGAAAGTCTGGTGCTAACTACGGTCTGGCAGAAGTTTTAGTAACCGTAATATCGTACTAAAATGGCCCTTGCCATAAAAACAGACATCAGGGCTGGCACAAAAGGAAGATGGTCGGAATTTAATATCTTCGTTTCGTTAGAATCCAGAAACTTGAGCAACCTTTCCTCAATCGAAACACCATAGTGACTATTTAATAGATTAGTTTGGTAAGAATCTAAAAATGTGAAGAATATTCTGATTTAAAAAAGGATAGAGGTACCATTTAATAGTTTCGTTCATTCAGGATTAAAATATTTTAATAATACCCTACTTACAAACGAAAAACTAAAATATTCGTGAGGTCAAAAGAATATAATTGCAACAGCGTTCCCCCTTTCACAACTTCAGCTATTTAAGTGGTTTATTCATAATACAGTAACTCTACAACAATTGACGTGGAACTCTTCCGCTCTGTTTTACGGATCTTATTTTGCTGTCTAGATACCCATTCACCCCTAATTTCCCTCTCATCTAGTAGTCGGCGTGCCCATTTGCTTTTTGTTGCCATTTAAATAGATAGCAGCACAGGCGACCAAGCGAGAGAGATCCTAAAGGTGCTCATGTTAGTGTACAGAGAAAGAGAGAGATAGATAGTGAGATGCTTCTTGTATTGCCTTTAAACTTGCGATTTACTGCTACAGTGCTTTTCTAAAAATTCGGATGTTACCCCTATTCACCGTATCTTCTGATCAAAAATAATCTAAATATTATTATTCGCTAGTGTATCTAGTGCTCTTTGAAGCCACTTTATATTCTATCCTTCACCCATGTCTATTTCCCTAAGTTCTATTTGGAACAGATTGTTTACATTCTACCTGGTATTCCCTATAACGGTGGACTAAGTGATATGGTACTTAAGTTATCTCTTCACTACAAATTTTCTCTAATTCCAACGTTACTTGATGAAGTAACCTACATCCTCTGTCTTAAAAAAGGACCTTTTCCCTTCTTGAATAGTTCCATTTTGGTCTCTATCGTCAGCGCATCCATGTTTGCTTCCGTGATCCTTTTGATATCTTTCATGCCTCTTCTTATCTGGTGTTGTAGCATCATTTTTAAACACTTTGCAGTTCGCCTAATTCTAATAAATCATTGCATGCAACCAAATGCTGAGGTAAATTTCTCCCACAATCTCTCAAAGCCTGCGCCTTTTTAAAGTACATTAAGTACTGTTGTAGCCGAGATTGTTGAACGCATGTCCTCTACAAATATTGGAGTGATCTCCTAGGTCTAACTGTCTGCCTTACTATACCGGCCTATACTAATCAGCCTCAAGCGGAAATGTAAGAAAGGTAAATGACCAGTTGAAAAAAAGAAAGAAACGCTGCATTGGTGCCGAGATTCGAGCTACTGATTACTCTTCACTGAGTCACTAGATGGATGCTTAATCTATCTACTCTACTATCTCTGACGCTAAAAGGCTCCTTCAAGGAAAGTCTATTAACTGCAGGCTTTTAATATTGGAAATGATATACAGGTATCTCACCTGTCGTAAATGCGGTTCGGTGTACTTTAAGGCAAATTTCTAGCCCCAATCCTTTTTCGTATCTGTCTTATTCTCCTGCCCTCTCCGCCTACCTTTATCCACTAACCTCTATTACTCACTTTTATCTCCTGCCATATGTGGCTATGGAAAAGGATTGAAAATCTACCTGGGCAATTTAACAAAACCACATATAAATGAGCTAAATAATGCTAATATTTGGATAAATATCTTTCACTGAACTTATTAATAATATCACTTCTTAATGTCGTAGCAGGAACATGGTTTCAGTATCCCAGTAATTTGTAGTTGAAGAAGTTTCTCACCAAAACAACAGAAACTGCGACAAATCCTAATTCCTTCCCTGTTTCGGAGTCCTATTTTGACTCAAGTTGAACCTGTTCATGTTATCAACATTACCAAAACCTCAGAGAGAGTTGAACACCTCCATCAGTTGACCACGCATTTTTTTACTATGTTGTAAAAAAAAAGCCATCTCTCAGACAGGCCTGGCAGTTCTACTTTCTAATCTATGAGATCATTTTAATTACTTAGGAGGGCACTCTTCCCAAATGATCGATTTCTTTTGGATGGCTTGGGAACCAGAAATGTAGCACATACACAAAATGAGTTCTAACTCGTATAAACTGTTAATACCCTAAGCCAAAAGATGAAATGTTTTTATGTAGCTTAAAAGGCAATGGGCTTCTTTTAACCCTCAAAGCACTGTTTGAGACACTTGAACTTTTTTCCAATTAGCGCTCCTACTCACATATCCACATCGCTCTATTCTCAGCTTTTAGCTTCAGCATGCTCACCGACATGGATTCACGTACAATAGGTGCATTACATTACACCTTTTGAGGTTGTAAGGTATCTTTTATACATTCAAACACTTGCCTACTTGACAATAGTTAGCTTGAATCATTCACACACTTTAAGTCAACGATACGCACCAACCTAGTTTGGTGTCGAAAAAAAACGTGTAAAACCGCATCCTGATCCATTATCAACGTATACAATAAAGATGCAAGGGCAGAGGAAGGGGTTCTTTGAAACGAGGTTAGAAACTACTAAACATTCTGAAGCGTACCCACAAACCACAACTTCCTTTTGTATGTCGTCCTCAAAATTGACGAATCTCCGCTGAGGAATGCGCCCTGTGGAACCCCGCTAATTTAAATTTATTTTTTAATAAAGACAATTTCACTATAAGGATCATGTAGTGTGTATTACCGAATGCCTTTTAAAGCCCAATTAAATTCTCTGCCTTTCGTCCTCGCTATTTATCTAAAAACTCATTCAAGAACTGAAAGAAGGTTCACCAGACACGACCTCTTGGGACGAAACACATGCTAGGAATCCAGGATCAAGTTATTTTAATTTAAATTTCTATAACTTGATAAGTTAAAACTCTGCGTGAGCGTACCTAGTCTAGAAGTAAGAGTTATGAGCCCCTAGTTATCCGCTTGACTTCAGCCACCCTTCTTGTTGATTGGACTCATTCAACAGATTTCCAGTTAAATGGCACATTCCTGATTGTGAGCGCCTCGGTGAATATCTTAACAAGAGAGAGCTACTTTAACTTTAACCTAACACAACATTCTTGGCAAACTGATGTCCGTTCCCGGGAACTTAGACACGTTTAACCTTTTATTCTAGCTATAATCTAATCCAGAGTTGTGGTCAATTACTCTAGATGGGCGATTATTGCTCTTCAAATCTCCTATTTGTAATTGAACCTCACTATGGGTCTCCTCTCGGAACACCGATGAGATGTCATCATTTAGGACATTGTGAATTCCAAGGCAAAATTCTCTTAGAAACTCAACAGGGTGTTTTCGTCGGCAGATACATACCGTAGAAAAACCGAGGAAAAACAATCTTTAAGGGCATGGCAATGGTACCACGTAACTAAAAGACTTTGAGCTGGCCTACATGTTCTTAAGAAAGATGTGGGGAAGAGTGAGAGATAATAATGATAACCATTCATTCACCTGTGTTTAATTATATTTCAATCCTAGAGTGAATGATTAGATAAAAAATAATTGGGGGGTATCACGTCGACTGACCCCAAAGGTGGATGAAAATTGCCATAATTCTCTTTGGACCTACATAGTAAAGGTCTTTGAAAGGAATAATCTCTAGTTGCTACGGTGTGCTGTTCTACAACCACTGAGATTTGATGAAATTGAACTTTTCTTCACAGCTAAATTTGCTTGTCAATTAATTACTACTGAAATTTGTTAATGCAGTCTTTGAACGATGTATTTATGCATTACTCTTGTGCTGGAACATCAAGAAGAACATGATTGCTGTGTTAATTGCGCGTCAAAGAAGAACATAGGTGACCTCATCCAAGGAGAAAATGAGAGGAGATAGTTTTATAATTAGCCCATGATTGAATTTAATTACTTGAATCAGATATGATTATTTGCGTGGACGAGAACAAGCTCTAGTAGGGTAATTCTATGTTGGATATATTCTGGGACGCATCAATGAAAGAATCTTGCCATGTGAAGTGGAGACAGCTTTTCGGCAATGTTTAAAGCTAACTCAGATCGCCTGTGTTTAGTTGTCGGATTGGCTTTGGATTCGAGTCAAATTACTTGGATCGGGTAGTGTAGAGAATCGGAGTTCGATTTCTTCGCTGGCCACAATGAGATAATTGTTAATAAGAAGGGACAAAAGTGTTAAAACTTACCACAAACTATCCAAAGGCAATGCAACAAGATGCATTCGTCATTACTTTCCATTATTATTACTTTCGCTTGCCTACCGAATCAGCATAAGAGGTAGTAGATCACATTCACATCACCTTGAATGGGTGCCTTACCCTTGGAACACAGAAAGTTTACATGCTCGCTGATTGATGGCAAAACAAAGAGTTATATCCGATATTGATAAATGATGACTAATTTTATATTCTACTCGTTTTGCACAACGGAGATCGAGACTTTGTGGAGAAACTATCACATGTGACTTATCAGTTAAGCTTATCATTGTCCTAAACTAATAAAATAGTTTAGGTGCGCATCAACGCTACACAAAACGCTATCATGGTCTTTTATGGGTTATTATGCGAAACCTTCTTATTAGCGCGCATAAAATTACATGATTAAATTTCCTGTTTTGTATTTTAATCGCGCTAATATAAAAAAGAAAAAAAACGTTGACTTAAAATGAACACGTTTTATCTGTTTTTATTTAGAAAACGGTGCATTTTCAACTTTCCCAAACTATGAACATTATAAAGTATGAGTCATGACTCACAACTCCCCGACTTAGGGCATCCCTCCATATCGGAGAACTATCTTAGGGAGTGGAGAGAGAGCGGAGCAGACCATCGTCAACTGTCAAGTCAATCCTACGCTTTGCCTCGGCTCTCTTGTTTTTATTCTCTCTCTCTATCTCTCTCTCTTTGCTCGCCTCCCTCACCCTTCATTGATTATATTATCAATCACGAGTGTACAGAATTTTAGCATTAGTGACAGTGGCTAGCCATACTTAAGGATAAGCTAGATCAAGACTTTAGTTGACGACAAACTCCTCTAGTGAGCTAGATACTCACTTAACCAACTATATATGCAGTGTGAAGAATGTCTTGTCACCTTCTGTAAATATTATTTTAATTTTATATTTCAGATGGCTAATACAAGCTCGTGCAGGTAGTAAGAGAGGCTGATTAGAAGTGTATGGGCACATGATTGTGTTCATTCTGGCAAGAGAATGTTTAATATTATTATATAGTTCTTCTATCCTAATTGGATACACTAAAATTAGTACATGTGTTTGATATTATTATATTGTTCCTCTATTGTTCTTAGTACTTTTCTGTAGGAGGTGAAAAAGGTTTCGGACCACTTTGTACATATATAGAATGCCCAAAGTTCATGGGATGGGTAACTAACATTGCTTAGGGTCTTATCTAGGGAGGCAAAGTGCAGTAATTCGACGTGGCATCGATTTCCCAATCGGGCGGACAACCTCTGAACGACATATTGACTCGAGTCATTTCATTAGATGTCCAAAGTTCTCTCATAGTTTTAGGTACAGAATTTTGGTTGCGAATAGACCTGATTTACTCACCCATAATTAGTTAAAGGGGGCTAGAATGCTGGTCGAACCAATTCTGGACAGCTATGGCCAGATAACACGGTGCATTAACCTGCTGAACATCCTATTTTGGTTGGCATCAATTACGTATGAATGCAATCGAATTATCACTAAGTAGTGCGTAGTAGCAGTTGCCTGTCAATGACGTGTTTTGGTGGACCAGCGGCCCAAGCACATTCTTCGTGAACACACCCTAGGAAAACATGTTACCACCAGTAACAGCTTTTACGATGCTTATTGACTGATGGGGTCGATTGCTTCATCGGTTCTTCCCTATACTCGAACCTTACAATCAGCTTGAAACACTAGAACCGTGATCAATCGGACATCGCCATAGGTTGTCAGTGCCCCAGGGACCAATTAAACCATCAAAAGTTTAGATGTGGTGTTGCGCCGGTGACTTGGTAGTAACACAAGCATTCTGTCGGATCTTCTGCTCCTTTATCTCATAGCTAGATAAGAACGATGCAGTGACCTCATCGATATCTGTTTGGTATCTCCTGCGTTGGATTAGGATACGATTTGAGCCATGGTTGCTTGACTGTCACCATGGACAATTCTAGAAGGATGCCGTTGGTCACGGTAATTAAGCACCCATGGACAACCAAATGCGCTGTCCAGGGTGGGTAGCAATCACTCCTGAGAGTTTTTGATTCAGGCTTTTCACTGTACAAACGCAACACCGTAGTTCGAGTGATGTGGAATGTTGTTTATTAAGGGAAAGTTAAACGCCATCTTTCATCCTCTATTGGATATAAATAAGCGAGAAAAATGTTAGTCGGAGATTTAAAAGAGATGACAAAGATGACTCGAGAGAGAGCACTACTTCCTCTTGGAGTAATGGCGTAGGTAGGGAGTACAGCTACCCTAGATTTCAGTTGTAGCAGGGGTCTTCCCTATTTCCTACATTATTTCCCCTACTCCCTTCACCCTGTATGTACAGTTTTAGAAATGGTAATTCCCATCCCTCTGCCCCCCACATATCATTCTAGTTCGAACTCAGATAATTATTCATGACTCCTCGGCTCGAGCATCATAAGCGGGTGTTCTCTTTAACCTACGCTATTTCAGATCACAACTGATTTAGGTCTGGAAATTTCAATGAAGTCATGGTATGGTAGCGCTGTCCACCATTATCCATGGCATTATAGTTTAGAACTTTTTTTTCTTAACAATCTGAATTTTTAGTTTGAGATGTTACGAATTTCAGGATATATGTAGATATAGAAATCGCCAAAAGTTTTGACATTAATTTATGGATACAAGTATACTTTAAATTTGGAATTATTTTAAAGTAAAAAGTATTAGAAATGGTGAACTTCAGAAAAAAACAAAGTGATTAAAATTAAGGCATTGCTGTTCTAGTGTGTTTTCTGTTCTTGCCTTTAGGTGTAGAAAATAAACAATCATCTGAAAAAACAGAGACCAAGAGTAAATTATTAGGAGATATGTACTGGAAATCCTTGAATTTTTTTTTACTAAAACCGTTGCCAGAGCCGCATAGGCGGTAGGAACACAGACCAAAGAAAGATCTATGAAGCTCAAGTTCTTCCTCTAAAGAAGAGTGGCGAAGCCGCTTCCCTTGTCTTTATATAATGCTATCCCATGAGTTTTATTTGTTCAAAATTTAAGCTACTTAATACGGCGATTCAAGTGTATCCAGCCCCCCAACCCCCTCACCTCCACCATTTTGATCAGGTGTTTTGCTGTGTCCGTAATTTTTAAATGCATTCCCCCTCGAGCAGCATCCAAGATTTTCGCAGAAATTAGAAATGAAGTCGTCTTAGTTTCTCTGTCTATATAGTTAGATAAATTTTTCTAGGAGGGTGTAGAAGTGCTGTTCTGGCAGAAACCTTTTGTTTTACTTCTTACAGAAGATGCTTGTTAGAAAATTTTAAAATTTGCTAGAAGCGATTCGTAACACTACTTTTAAAAATGAAGCACTATTTTAAACGTTTGGAATTTTATGTGCCGTAATCAAACCTGCGATGTTGCCTGTATTTCTTTCATGTTGAATACACCGTAGAGCTTTATGGTCGACTTTGGAATGACAGATAAGCCATGTACATGGGCTGACAGCAAGAGAGACTTACTTTAACTTTGTCAAGCTTATGTAAATTTAACTCTCACTAAAACTCTTTTATTTTTAACTCTTTTCAAAGTCATACCTACTAACTATAGATAATAACTAGATTTACAATAAAGCTTATAAAAGAACATTTTAAAATTTTTAAATGCCGAAAAGTTACTCGTACAAGTGCCCTATTTCAAATATAAAAAAAAAACAAACTTTGAGCTCTACTTTCTTAGGGTAAAAGCAATAAAATAGAATTTTTAACCATTTTAGGCATGGAATAAGACTAACATTCGTTTTTTGGTCTTCCTGAAAGTAATTCCTAAGTTTTTAAAACAGCAAAGGGAAAAAAATATATTACTAAAAATCTTTAGATTTTTTAATATTTCTTACTGGTTATTCCGACAACTTTATTTTATCTGAGTTTCTTTTTTTTTCAAATCTCGACATTTTTATTTTGACTGGTAGCCTTCTAAGTTATATTACCTTCTAAGAAATATTCAAGCACAGTTAATTATTGTATTGCTATTTTATCTTTAATGACTTTTAACAATGGCCTTTTTAAAAATCGATTCACATTTTTATTTTGTCCGGAATTTTTGTCCAAAACAGAATTTTCAATGTGAATAAATTTGCTCGCGATTTTATCTACATATATTCAATATTTTCCTTTAGAGAGAAAATGTGAAAACAAGGTTTAACATCTGTGGTTATAGTTTTGAGAATAGGTTTGTATAGTACTGACGTTAAGAAAGAGGAAAACGTGTTTAGCCAAAAGTGAAAAATAGTTAGAAGAAAACAGAGGGTACGCGACTAAAAAAAAACTCGAATCTGGGCGTGGTATAGGTAGTGATTGTAAATACTGAAGGCAGTCAAGGGCCAAGAAAATTAAAGGCAAATGGAAAATAGACAGGATAATGTAGTCTCAAAAAATAAGGTTGGTGGTATAGCTATTAAAGAAAGAGACTGAATGGTCTATCAGCTTTGCAGTTTGATGGGAAAAATCGGTTCAAGAAAATGTGTTTTTTCCGAAGATGCGGAAAAAATGTCACTTCAAATATTAAACAGCAGAGCACCGCTCCCATCGCTCTGACACATAATGTAGTAGTTTTTGTCTCAGAGAAGCAATGTAATACTTCATTAAAATCCTCCTTCCCCAATATAGGAACATGTAACTCTTTTGAAATCATAAAATCACGTAATCTCCAGTGAAATCGTATCTGATTTTGCACCAGAAATAAGGTCAGAAAAACGATATCTAATAAAATTCCTAAGACACATTAGCCTTCTACACTTCTTTGACCAGTGAGAAATCGGAATTTAGTTGAATATAATTGCTGAGAGTAGTAATACAACAAATCAAAAAATAATTGAAATGTCTTTTTTAAATTAAAAATGGAATCAGAGCACAAAGCTCAGTATTTAAAAGAAAGGCAGTAAATGATTTAAGCAAAGCTTATGACCTTCCTCACAGCCTATGTATCCAGTTGGACAGGAAGATAAGCAAATCTTTGCTTTTTCTACATCTTTCTTTGACATGGAGCCGGAAGGTAAACATGCCAAAATAGTAATGTTTTTCAATCTTCACGGTCCAGTAGATGAATTTTTCACTTTATTCCTGCACGAAGTCTTCTTAGTCTCTTTATGTATAAAAATAAAGTTTTTGCATTTCTTTCATCATTCTGTCTCGTCAGGTTGCACTTCCAAATATTCATTCTCTAAAATGTAACTATCATCTGTGTTTGTGTTTTATCAGGGTATTTTTTATAGTTTTTGATTTCTATTTCTACCATATTCCAAATATTCTATTTTTATTTGCGGTTTCCTAAGTTTTATATGGTTTGTTGTCATCAGCCTTCAAGATATACCTCTATTATTTAAAACAAAAAATGTAATGGGTAAATGCGCTTTTAAGCAAAACTCCGCAGCCTTTACCCTAAATATTTAAAATTCACAACAGAATCTCTTAAATATGCAGAATGTTCGTATTTATTTGCTGTTTTTTTGTCCTGTTGCAAAAATGGGACACACAAAAAGATATTATTCAATTTTAAAACATAAGATAACTAACATTTCGAATTTTCCAGCGTCGCATAAAAGATTGAAATAAACTAGTTGTCCAATATAGTTTAATTCTTCATTTAATTTAACTAAGACAATTTAGGATAGATTTTGACTAATTTTATTCTTGCTATAATAAAATTTAACTATATATTCGAAAAATACAATCCTGTCCCCAAAGATCAGAACGCTTGTATTTCTAACACAAAATCTTTCATAACTTTACCAGATAAAATCCAAGTTTTCTAAAATTTGTGTACGATAACCTATAAAAAAACTTGTGTCGCTAAAGGTTATGCAAATTCGGATGAATAAAAAAACCCACAAGTTATCAGCGGAAAAGTAATTTACTAGAAAATTGAAATGTCCAAAATTATCCAACAACAGCAAAGACAAATTTATATTTGAATATAACGATTAAGTTATCGTTGGAAAACATCTGCACAAATTATAAGTAATTAGTATTTAGGGTGAAGGACTATATTCTAGATGTTGCTTTGACATATAACACAAGATCGAACCAACTGTTCAACTGTTGTTAATGAATTAAAAACGATAAATGGATTGGTTTTCTATTCAGAGGTCTTCTTCGGCTTACCAAGTGATTTACCAGCCTTACATAAGCCTGTTTTCTTATAGGTTGACAGAATGTTACGACTAGACTCTAAGAGTGCGCGACAGTCTGTGCAGTGAATGATCTAAGATACAAATAGAACTGGTTAGTTGCCCCCCAAACAATGAAGTTTATCTTTACAAAAATCCTAACGTTCGGATCATTTTATACACTTCAATTTTTATAATAAATCGATTATTTGCTAAAAACTATAGAGTACTTAAAAGCTTTCTCGAAGCAGCTTTTTTGGAGTTGTGGACCGTGGCCCAGTAGAGTGGTGCGCCTGGAAAGAGAGGAGGGCTTGACGAAACAGGTTCGAATCCCAAACGTTTCATTTACCGATATATATATATATATATATATATATATATATATATATATATATATATATATATATATATATATATATATATATATATATATATATATACTGTATATATCTCAATGTAAATCCTACCTAGTGTTCGCTTGAGACACAATTAGTGTGTATATTTTTTATGTCACAAATGAACCTATGCCTCATAACTAGTGGTTCTCATAATATGCGCCTTTTTGCTCTACATATATATAAGTTAGACATAATTGCATGCAATTTATACCATAAGAAAATACATCATTTATTTATTACGTAAAATTTCATCAATACTAATATTACTTTGGGTTGATATTAAGTTTCAGTTTTTGTATTTCTTCTAGGCAATTTGACAGGATTAGAATTTTCCTTAGAAAATGTATAAATTGATCACAGAAAAGGCGGATATTAGAATAGGGACAAAAATGCAACTTCGTATGAATATCAAATGGCTCTTGGTATTATTTTCCTATAATTAGACAAACTTTCTTAAACTTTTTGAAGTTTTTTCTCTCACAATTCTTTTCTTTTGGAAACTTTGATTGTTTGTTAAAAACTACTTGCCTCGCTCCCATTATATTCTTTAATGCTTTCTGCTTCTTCAGCATCGATGTTTAAGGGAGATTTATGGAGCCTATACGATTCCTACCTAAGTAGGAAAAATATTTTTGTTATTATTATTATTATTAATATAATTATTTTTCAGTTACATCTTTACTGAATAAACTAAGTTTCACCCAACCACTATCACCTAAAATCAATGATAATAAATGCAATTATTTGAGAACTTTTATTAACAGGAGAGTCTAATGTTATTAGAACCACACTACACTAGAAAGTTTATTCAGAGACTAGCTTCTAAGATGTGTGGATGACCATTTCTTAGTCTGAAAACAGCTTTGGACTTCTAACATAAAATTAGAAGCAACAGTGTCAATGAGGGAAAGTATAGAAAAAAAAAAATGTAAATGAGAGTAAACACCTGAGCCATGCCCTCGTCGATAAGCAAGTCTACTGCTGGAGAACTTCCTACTTCTTGTTCATCATGGGGACAGTTCAAATGATTTCAGAGTTGTTTATACCAGAAGTAGGCGGATCAATTTCTCCCAGAGGTTTAATTCTCTGCCCTTTATTTCATGGTGTTCGGCAGGAGCTCAATTATAATCCAATGAAGATCATGCTGATGAATGCGTGCTCCCCGGATAGTGATCGTTACACTCAGGGTAGCTTTATTTTGGAACTTTTGGATATGTTTCCAAGCGTGTCTTTGAAAGTAGGATGCAATACTTTGAGTTTTCTTAGAATCGAGTAGATCTTCTCGTTGGTTAACTGCCTTAGAGTCACGCACGTTACCTGTCTCGCTACCAATACGACCGGGGTCGCTACTGTTTGCACCTTGTACTCTGGCTGAGTTCGTCACACAAACCTGTGGAATATATTATGAGTTTTTGGAAGAAGTTGGCATCCTCCATTTTATTTTACTCTCTTTAGTGTTGGTCGTATGCTCCTGGAAGAGGAAAGAAAGGAGGCAGGCTTCACTGTGAGGCCGGAGCATGCATCCTCCTCCACGCCTTTTTGCCTCTTGTTTTTTTTGTTTTTTGGCTTTGTTGTTTTTTTTTAAGATAATCACGACATGTTTACTTGCAGGTAATAGGCAGATCGGCGGTTAAAAAAATGAATGACTTAGATTAAGGAATCAATACAATGATTTAGATCTCTTATAACAAGTAAATAATGGTTCACCAACCTTCCTTTATCCAGGAGGATACCCGACCAATAATGAAATAGACATAAAGGTCTGTATGAAAATCTCTGGTGAGCCCGAGGGCACCAGAGGCCGGTCCTATTTGGGGAGAGGCGTCATCAACTATTAGATTTTGGACAAAAAACAGCGTTCAGGGCAAAAATTCGTCACCTCGGGGCAGAGGAACCTGTTCCGCATCAGAGGTATATGGATATAGATACCCAACCGCTGTATTCCTTGAAACAGAGAGAGTGTGTGTATTTTGCTGCAAAGACGGGAGTGGGAAGAAAGCAGTGTTTTAATTGCCTATGTTTGAGGTGAGAGGTGTAAGATCTACCCACACCAATACAGGGGTGAGCACAACGCCTCTACCAGTCGGTAGTCAGATCTCACCGTGCGCTGACGTTTGTGTCCGCTCATGCCGGGATCGAACCGGGTACCGCGACGTTGTGGGACCAACGCCGTATCCACTCGGCAAGCAAAGGCTATTCAGATCTCTTGTTGAGGGAGCGATCAGTTTGTAGATAAACACGTCGAGCTTTTAGCTATTTGACCTAAACCAGTAAAGTGGTCGTAGTGTCATAACGGTAAATAGTATCCTCTATTTCTACATCTACCGGTTTAGTTCATTTGAGAGAAAAGATAGTAGATTTAGTGGTATTCGTTGAAATCTTCAGTTTCTTTAAGTACTCATTTTTATTAGCGATCTCTAGAGTAGTAATTATTTTGGCCTTGCGGTGCTTAGTTTAAATACCTATAAAACTGAACAAAAGCTAAATTTCAGTATTTCTAAACATGATCGATTAATAATAATTCGGTAGTTAAATCTTGTTTATGAACTATGAAAAAGGTAGGCTATGTTAAGATTTTTAGGTATTTAAATGTCCATACTGAGAGTTTACATTATCTGTCAAACAGAGTTCAAGTCGACGCAACTTAGTTACTTGTCGCTGAATAAAGCTTGCAGGATACTACAGTTTTATTTCCAATAACATGAATGTTTATCTCTAATTTCTCGCATTTTTCTATGTTATATTTTTAATCCCTCTTTGTCTCCCCTTAACTTCCATAGTTTTCCCCTAAATCAGAAATTATTAACTTTAATGCAAATGGAAGCTGCATTTTAAGAGAAAGGCCTTTTATATGCAAGTATAGGACTAGTTTCGGAGAATTAAAATCTATATTTGAGCTCTACAACCACCGAAAAAATTTATCCTAAGACATTTCTTATACATTTATAAAATGAGTAAAGAACAACAAAGAAAAGCTATAAAAACCAACAAGAGAGAGCGAGATATAAAATACACGGAGAATATATTTACAAAGAGGTGGCTACACCTCATAATATTCAAGTGATTCCTATTTGGAAGGAAAAATCGTTCTGCTGACCTGATTGAACAAGAGATTCCCTTTCGCGAGATCAAAATTTGGCAATTATTTCTGTATCTAATGACTTCTTTTATCGTTGTTCTTATATCCTTGTCCTTAACGTTTTGCCACCCATTGAAAAGAAATTATCTTTACCATGGTTGTTTTACCATTCATTGCTGAAGTTTCATCTTTAAAAGCTTCGGTTCACGATTCATTGAAGAAAATTAATTTTTAAATCTTTTGCTCATGGATAAGAATTCATGTTTAGTGAGCATTGCTGCAAGTGGATGTTGGACGTAGAAAGGAAACAGCCAAGCTGAATCCGGAATTATCCCCAATAGGAGGCACTGCCTAGCCCCACCTCCTCGGTGGACCAAAGTGATGATGCAGTAGAACAGAGATCTGTTCAGTCTTTTCAACCAAGTAGCTATTCTTGGGAAAAAAAGAGAAATTTAAAAGAAGTAAATAGAAGAAAAGAAGAGAGGAAGCATCTTAGGGAAGAACAACAAGGAAATAAGTAAAAAAGTAGCGAATATCAGGGTAGAAGAACAACTTTAAGGATATGATTCAGAAAGTAAAGTACTATGAGTAAAGATAACTTTATTAGGCTACATAAAGGTGCAAAAAAGAGTTTCGAAAGCAACACCAGTGTTAAAACTCTCATACTCCTTAAGATACTTAAGCGCAAACAACAAAGAAAAGATATTTCTCATACTACCAATGGATGCCCTCATTTACCCTACAATCACCCTAAAAAGCTTATTAACATAAACTAAACGGGAATTCCAAAGATTTAAAAATAAAGCTCTCTGCCTTTTTACCAGCATATGGAAGAGAGAGGGAAGAATATAATGAACCCTACATCAAGAAAAATACATCAAACCGCTCAAAATTATAATAAGAAAAAAAAAGGTGGAAAATATTTGGAAGAGGTCCAATTCTCTTCATCCAATCTTTGAAGTAAATGCCAACGCCAGAGCAAACGCTCATTTCTACTCCAGATTTCTAATGGAAATTTTCAACGTGTATTAGTGGAAGCACAATTTTACACTTGAGAGACTGCACAAGAAAAAAAAGAAGGGATAAGCCTCTAAGAAGCTCAATTGACTAAAAAATATTTATGATAAGTATTCCAATCGAGAACGTGACCACAATAGTGAATACCTGAACAAAACTCATTAATTTAAATAGCTAACAGAAAGTGGATAATAATGCAACCCAATTTCCCAGTATAGATGGCTAAATGGAACTTTTGAAAAATAGTGACAAAATAAAATAATGTAAACCTCAAAGTAAATTCAATAAACTGAAGTGAGTGTCACAAGTGAGGTGATAAAACAGAGACAAATACCTAAAATTAAACAATAAAACAAAACGTGTAAACGGCACATTCAGTACAAACAGCTCAAAGAAAGATAACTCTACACAGCTAAGCCCTAAATCAACACTAAAATACACACAATGACATGAATGCTACAGTTCACAAGAAAGTGAAAGAAGAACAAAAATAAAGATGAGTGGGATCTTCCGGCAACTATAAGTAAATATGGATTACACACCAGTAGAGCAGCAAAAATAATTAAAGAATAGAATGGAACTAGACAAAACTTGTGGTTCAGATTCAATTTAAGCAATAGGCACCAAAAAATGAAGTGTTCTATTTTAACCTCTTATCCCCTTATATCTGGAAAGTAAAATTCGATCAATTTCATTTGCCCTACTATACTTTACTTTTTGATCCTCTTTCATTTCCTCATCCTGTCTTCCCTCCAGAGCCCACACCAAATATTCTTTCCCAGGTCAAATAAATGGTGAGACGGGTGGCAGAATTGTCTATTTCTTCCAAAACTTAATATTCATTCGTGTTCACGAAGGTGACCGTTTCAGTCGAAAGAGGTCAACCAAAAAAAAAAAAAAAATGGAACTCTCTGAACTTTTCAATTTTCTTTCTCCAGATTTGAGAAAGCATTTCATAAATGTTGCATACAACATGACATCACACCCATAATATATATATATATATATATATATATATATATATATATATATATATATATATATAAGAAGGGTCTTTCAACAAGGACGCTCGACCTTTGTCAGACGATAGTGGCCATGTTGTTAAAGCGACATCTGGCAACCTCACTTTAAACTGTTCAGTACTACTTGGCAAGTCATGATGGAAGGTTATAGCGTTGAACAGCGTGTGCAAATCATCAAATGTTATTATCAAAATCAGTGCTCCTTTCAACAAACGTTCTGCGCATTACGTGATTTCTATGCTCGCCACAATCGTCCTGCCAAGTCCACTGTTTGACGCTTGGTGGCCAAATTCGAGTTAAAAGGGTCGATCACCAATCAGCCAACACCCGTACGTCACCGAAACGCAAGGTCTGTTGAAAACATCGCTCCCGTAAATGAGAGTGTACGGGAAAATTCGAGGCAGTCAATTTATCGTCGTTCACAAGAACTTGGCCTTTCTGCGACTTCAGTTTGGCGAATTATGCGTAGAGACTTGGGTCTGCACGTGTACGAAATCCAACTTATCCAGGAACTTAAGGTAAACGACCATAGACAACGCCATGTGTTCGCTGAATGAGCTCTAGACAGTTGGAAGTTGCCCCAAATTTCCCCCCAAAATCATCTTCAGCGACGAAGCCCATTTTTTGATTAATGGATTTGTGAACAAGCAAAATTGTCGGATTTTGGATGAAAACAATCCATAGGAGATACAGCAGCACCAATTACATCGCAACAGAGTTACTGTTTGGTGCGGATTTCCGTCTAACGGAATCATCGGTCCGTATTTTTTGAGAACGAAGATGAGATTGCCATAACCTTCAACGGCGAGAACTACAAATCGATGATAAGCAATTTCTTGTGGCCTCAACTGGATTATATGCCTGATATGAATACTGACGACATGTGATTGAAACAGAATGGTGCTACGTGCCACACTGTGCACGCCACGATAGACATTTTTCACCAGCGATTTCAGGGCAGGGTCATCTCGCGCGGCGGCGACGTCAACTAGCCACCGAGATCATGCAATTTAACGCCATTAGACTACTTTCTTTGGGGCTACCTTAAATCGCAGGTCTATGCGAATAATCCCCAAACAGTTGATGACTTCATAGTCAACATAACGAATACCATTCAGCAAATTCAGCCAGATTTATGCGACAAAGTCATCAAAAATTATAAGTCTTTAATTCCTTACTAATCTATCGCGTTACTCAAACATACAATTTATGACATGAACACAGCAATCTATCAGTCTGAGAAAAGAATTAAATTCAATCCTCAGTTTTATATGTCAATTTTTGGAAAATTTAGATAATAGGCGAAGGTCACGGTTCAGTCTTGGTCCAATTTAGGTAATAGCTGAAGGCCACTGGTCACCCGTGGGCCATAAAATTATTAAAAAGGTCGTAAATAAGCTGGTCAGTTAAAAATGAAGATGATGTCCGAAATAATGGGGTTTGGTTTTTGTTTTGTTTTTTTAAGAGTTCAGCTGGCGACTGCCTACTTGGACATTAATCACCGTATTAGAAATTGCCTAGTACTAGGCTACTTTAAAATAAGATTCAAAAACAAAAAAAAAACAAACCCAAAACTAAAAATAAAAAAAACGAAAAGGCAACGAGCATGAAGCAAGCCACTGCGTCGGGGACAGGTCCCAACGGCACAGGAACGTGCGACCTATAAAGAAAAACAACAACAAAAAAACTAGTTAAATAAAAGGGAGAAGGCCAGCCTCCCTCCAAAAGACTACAAGTCCACAAGTCAATGTGCACACACTCGTCTCGAGTACAAGAAACAGGCGGTAGCGACCCCACCCATTTTTGTACCAGGACAGGTAACGTGCGCGAAGTTCGCCCTGACTGAAACTTTAAAAAAGAATGTAACGAACAGTCTGGAGGAGAAGGCAGTCTTCACAGTAGTTTGCTGGCGAGTGCTTGATAAAATGGCGGTGCGTCCTGCGAGTATGCCCAATTCGGAGACGACAGAAAGCAACCTGAAGCGTTAGCGGCACTAGAGGGGGGGGAGGTTAAATGGGAACAGTCGCGGCACAATGGCACGCAACTTTAAGTTCCCTTCGACCGTCTCCCACCTTCTTTAACAAACAACCCGAAGAGCTGCCCGTATTTCTGCCATGTAGTTGGTGTGAGGAAGAGCAAAACGCTGGTCCGGTTGCAGAGTCCTCGGCAACTCTTTGGCGCCCTCATCGGCGCCATTATTCCCCGCAATTCCTCCATGTCCAGGAACCCAGCAGAAGATAATCTCGACATCCGCCCAGCTCGCTAAAACCGTGGCGTCACGGATATCGCAAACCATGGATTCCAATGCCTCAAAGCACTAAGGGCGCTTTGTGAGTCGCGATAGATCACAATCCGGTCTCCAAACCGGGCAGGTCGCGTAATCTCCCGTACCAAGTGATGTTTTGCTACCAGCTCGGCCGTGAAGACAGACGCAGCACCTGGCAGAGCCCCGCTGACTTCAAACAGAGGGGATACGGCGTGGAAGCTGACCCCTTCTTGGGACTTGGAGCCATCTATATACACTGGCACGGTTCCAGCGTGATACGAGATGTGCTCCAAAAAGGTCAAGAGAAATACCCCATGCGCGGTACAAGCTTGGGCAGGCTCAGGGGCACCACCGGCCGGAGAGCTATACCTAGCTCTCGAAGAAGTTTCCTGGCCCTAAACCCAAAGGAAATATGGTATGACTTGCGTCTCTCTGTGGCATAGGCACCGTAGAAATCAGCTGCGGATGCAGTGAGAGCTGTTGGCGACTGAGCGAGGTGCCGGGCTGGCGCGTACAGGCGAATGATGCACTATACACGGCGTAGAGCGAGTGGCATCTCCATAGTAGGCTCTCATTGAGAGAAGTGCGGAAGGCACCGGTCGACAGGCGAAAGCCAGTGTGGTGGATTGAGTCCACCTTCCGCAATACACGATCGGCGGCGGATGCATAAAACTCGCATCCGTAGTCGATCTTCGAACGAACAAAGGATCGAAAAAAATATAAGGCAGTAGCCTTATCAGCGCGCCAAGCGCTGAACGTCATGGAACGGAGAATATCCATGGCGCAAGTACAATAGACCCTATTGCTGCGAATATGAGCCTCCTAGGTGATGCGTCGGTCGAATACAAGACCGAGGAAACGGTGCGACTCAACCACATCCAGGAACTCCCCATTAAGAAACAAATCTTGGTCAGGGTGGAGCCGTGAATGGCGGCAGAAGTGCACCACCTTACTCTTGACCAAGGAAAACCGAAATCTGTGCGCTTTGGCATACGAGAGACGTGGTTCAATGCCTGTTGGAGTCGACGCTCCAGAGTTGCAAACTAGGCCGCGCCAAAAGAGATCTAAAGGTCGTCCACGTAGAGCGTAGCAAAAACATCTTCCGGCAGCACCGAGGTGATGCCGTTGATGTTCAGGGCAGAGAATGTGACACTAAGGACACTTCCCTGTGGTACACACTCTTCCTGCTCCTTTTGGCCGGAAAGGGCTCTCTCCACCCGCACATGAAATCAACGATCACGCAAAAATTCAGATATAAAAATTGGGAGGCGTCCCCTCGCCCCGAATAGTGTGGAAAGTCTCCATGATACCGTACCGCCATGCGGTATCATAGGCCTTCTCCAGATCGAAAAACACCGTGGCGTAGTGCTGTCTACGAAGGAAAGCCTCGCAGACGGCATTTTCCAGTCGGAGCAGAGCATCCGACGTGGAGTGAAACTTGCGGAAGCCGCACTGTGCAAAAGTTAGATGGCCTCCACTGTCCACAAAAAGGCTAATCTAACATTTACCAATTTCTCCATCAACTTGCACACGCAAGAGGTTAGAGAGATTGGGCGGAAACCTGCCGGAGTAGAGTAATCTCTCCCCGATTTGCGAAAGGAGAGCACAGTAGGGATTCGCCAAATCCTGTTGAATAAACCTAACAGAAAGGCCATGCCTCGCTCACCCAGGTGTCGAAGCATGGCGTACGGGACATTGTCCGGACCATAGGTGGTGTCCGCGCACGATGCAAGAGCGGAACGCAATTCACTCACAGTAAACCTGTCATTGAAAGGTTCTCCACTTCTGGAGGTAAAGTCCAGCCGGCGGCCTTCCGCGACATCATGACGTAGATTGAATGCTGGCGAAGCAGCATCCCGGCTAGAGAATGCGGAAAAAGCGGTCGCGAAGGATTCCGCCACGAAAGCGGGGTCCATCATTGCGGTCCATTTCTTGCAAGTTTTTGCGAGAACTTGCCCCGAATCCTTTTGACTCGCTTCCACACCTCTTCTAGAGGTGACTTCCCGTTAAGTAAAGATACGTATGGCAGCAAAGAAGAGCGGTGGTCGTGCTCTAGCCCGACGAAATTCAGCGAGAGTGAAATCGTTCGGGCAGCACTCATAGCGCATGTAAGCTCAACACTTTTGTTTGAGTGCCGTCTCATACTCGGCCGACCATCACGGTAAAGGTCGGCGTGCAAAACAGCCAGACCTTCTGGGAATAGGAGTCAGGCTCTCGGCGATGAGGTTGCCTGAGAAGAACTCAACGGCATCATTTACCGACCTAAACTCCTCGACTGAGATAGAGAATTCAGTCATTTCCTAAAATGCAAGCCACCGCACCCGCGGCAATAACCACCGAGATGGGCTGTCAGTCGGCAGCTGCTCTGAAAATGATATTTGAATGGGAACGTGACCAATAACATGGAGGTCATCGACCACACACCAATCAAAATCAGGCTGTCCATCCGTAGAGCACAAAAATAGATCAAAGCAAGAAAATCAGGCGGCTTTCGGGCAGTGATGCGTAAACTCATCCACATTTAGGACACCTATCTCAAGCTCTTCAATCAGATTGGCATGGCCTGGTCCCCTAGGATTTATTAGAGTAGTCTTTTAAGAGAGGATGTCTGCCGTTCAGATCTCCAAACAAGAGGAATGGCCGCCGCAACCGTGCCATAACCGAGCGGAAGTTCCCTGCGTCGAAGTCAGCTGACGGTGGAATGTACGCATAAATAACAGTATTCCTCCTATACAGGTGAAATTGCACAGCCACTGCCTGAAAGGAGGTATCTAAAGTTAAAATAAGAAAGGAGAAATCATGCCGGGTGTAAACCGCGCATCCCCCATCTCGGCTCCGATATCGTGGTGCTGGGGTCGCAAAACCCTTATACCCCGGCAGGGCGGGCAGGGGGCACGCGCCTAGCATGGTCTCCTGCAAAAAGATAGCTAGCTAGGAACGGGACGAGACGAGCCTCAGCAGCTCCTCCCAGTTTGCCGGGAGTCCATGGCAATTCCATTGAAGGAACATGCCATCCAGGCCTAGCACGGAGGAGAAGCGAAGGACCTCTTCGCAGAGAAGACCCTCACATGAATGATCGTACGCTTCCCGAAGGCAGAACCCTGGGCGCTGTTGGTCGGACGATGCGATGAAGTTGCTCTTGCCTTCGAGGACTCATTGGGGGAGGTTATGCTCACCATGCGAGTCTTTTTCTTCCTCCGCCTCGAAAACTAAGGCGGGCGTTTTGGCTTCGGAGGCGGGGGGCTCTCTTTTTGAGGATCCAGTCTCTGAGCCACTCAGCCCACCACTAGGTGTGGGGGAAGGAGCCGAAGCTCCTTTCTTGCTGTCCTCCTTTCGGGGAATGTTGCCTCCTGTGAGTCTAAAGATTTGGTGGAGGCGCGTGGCTGTTTCGCCTTAAGGGAAACGGTTACGGTAAAAAAAAAGACGGGAGCCCTGGTTTTAGCCGGGGCTGGCTGTGAACCCTTTGTGTCGCCAGCTTTACTAGGGGAGCGCCCGGGTTAAGTAGAACCCACAGAAGGGCAAAGAATGGGCGCGGAAACAACCTTGCCTGGATGGGCCAGAAGCAGAGTGTATCTTTCTAACCATTGATGCGTGAGACGTCCCAGGCAGAGCCGGGCGCGCAAGGACCAAGTCGTTAGCCTCGCAGAATGAGAGTCGATCCTGGCCCTTAACGGCCAGGATTTCTTTCTTAAGGAGATATGCACCACATTGCTTCGAAGAAGCGGGGTGCTGCTGTGCACAATTGACAAACTTGGCCACACACCATTTAGACTTCCCGTGTGCGGCCTTGGAGAAATTTACACATATTTCGGGGACCCTGACTTTGCACGTCTACATGCGCGAATTGTAAGGCCGAAGCGGTGACAGTAATAGCACCTCTGCGACAGTGACATCAATTCCTTCACGCGGTAGCGGTAACAATCCGCACGCACCAACTCAGGGAGCTTGTCACAGTCTAAGGTGACGAAGAGTGTAGGGGTGGGTCTCGAGGCCCCTCCCTGTTTTCTCATCACACCTTCGACCTTGACCACCCCATGGTCGGCCAGCTCTAAGGTGATATCCTCTATGGAGTAGTCAACGAATTTCCTCGCATAAACTACTCCTTTCACAAAGTTCATGGTAGCGTGCGGCTTCACACTCCCCGGGGTTCCATCAAGTGTCCGAAGAGCACTTATCTTGGCCGCCTCGGAGGGATCCAACGGATTCGTCAGCGTGCTCCCATCCAAGAAACAGCTCATCTTTGGCTCTCTACTAATTACACTAGCTAAATCTATCCTCTGATGAATCATGTTGCCCTTAGCCAACATGCTGCCATCAGTGGGGCGAAAAACTAAGAAGCGTTTAAAGCCAGCGGGCTCGACAACGCCAGGTAACCTCTGAATGAGAGGCCCCTATGTTATCAAGGCTTCGCCCTGCACAATTTTATTCTCAATCAGGGGCTCGCATCGAGGGAGCAGGGGGGCCGGATATGCAGATCTTGGCTTGGTCGCTTACCAAAGTGGCAGCAGACCCATCCGTCCCAGCATCACTCGCGGATGGAGAGGAGTCCTGAGTCTTTTTAGTTTTTTTTCTGTTTTTTACTTTTTAGGATAGGAGGGCGGAGAATGACCCCGCTTTTGCCCTCCACCGGCAGCAACCTCCAGGTTAGTTGGACTGGCCTCAGCTAGGTCCTTCTCCAAGATGGAGAAGGTCCTGGTGGTCGCAGGGGCACCGGTCAGAGGAGATCCCTTTCCTCTTTGTAGTGCCTCGTAATCCCAGGCCGTTTGAAGAGGACCTTGGATAGGGGCGGATTCGGGTTCGCTGCTTGGCGCCAAACCCGGATTTGCTCCCATGGAAGGCCCTACCTTCTGAGTTAGGTTGCCTCGAGGGCCATGTCTATTTCAGGTAGTGCTCCAGTTCCCCCCCCCCCCAGGACATCTCAGGTCCCGTTTGCAGCGTCCTTAGTCATGTCTGGGGAGGCACAAGCATTGACCCCGGCAGGTCTTTTGAGGGAAGCGACCAAAAGGGCCTGGCTTCCCTTTCCCCCTAAGGGGGTTTGCCCTACCGAGCCGCTTCAATGGGGAGCGTTCGGCTATAGGCTGCCTGCTGGCTTTCTTGGCAGTCCCCTTGGAAAATAAAGGGGTGACTGCCGCTGGAAAGAGGGAGGTGCCTGAAAGCACCTCCAGAGAAGGGGGTGAAGGGAAGTCCCCTATACCCGTAGGCGAAGGAGAAGAGTAAGCCTCCTCTCAGGTTAGAGTAATTTGGATTTTCCCCTTCGAGAGCACAATGGGGCGGACCTCCATTTTTTTCTGTGGAGCTGCCCGAGGGTGGCTCCGACGATGTAAAAGGGGAACTTGAGGGGAGATATTTTATTTTAACATCAATGGGCATGGTGACCCTCTTTTTTACGGGAAGCAAACGCTCATCACCCCTCACAGTAGCTCACCCTGCAAGGGGTGCGTACAGGCCTGGCAGAGCCAGGTGCCACAATTTAAGGCCACCCATCCCGCCTGGTGGCCTGGCAGTCCCCTCATCATGGCGGCTACATCTTGGACACGGTGTAAAATTGATAGTGTGAAGAGAGAAGGAAAAGGGATGTGAGAAAGGTATGGGTGGGGATGAAGCAGGTTTTTTAAAAACCCACCATCCCAAACTGGAGCTCAGGGGTTGGCGAACATTGTTCCCTCCCCCTTAGCCCTGATCCGGGATAGATGGTGAGAAGAAGTTCGGCATCTACCCTGTTAAAATAGACCCCGACCAGAGAATGTGGTCAGAGAGGTTGTAGGGGAAGTGCGGAAGTAGGGGAGAAATACAAGCTGTCTGATAGAAGGAGAAGAGGCTAAGCTGGGGCCTGACTTGGCCGAAATAATGGAGAATGTATGTACATAGCCAAATTAGTTACAAAAAGATATAATTAGCGTGAATGAATCCAAGCGAATTGGTAAAAGAAAACCTTAGACCTCCAAAAAATATCAGAAAAGGACTTATCTCACAATGTTGAAAAGGAAATAAGTGATAGATGTAGAATCTGGATACTGATGCGCCCCAAAATCTAAATATCTAATTTTTGGTCAAAATCTCACCTGCTGCCAAATTTCATCGAAATTCGCCAATATTATTTTTAGGTATCTTCTATACAATAAAACGCACAGGCAAACATATATGGGTGATAAAATATACCTACGCCAAATTTTTAGGTAGAGGTAAAAATTCGAGGAAAACGTTGTAAGAAAAAACCAATACCGTACAAACACATACACATTAAGGATGTTAGTATGCATATACTTAAGTAGTGGCCTAAATAAATTTGATAGTTTAACTGTCCAAAAATATGTAAGCAGTTAAACGGTTGGTGTAATGAGCGTTATCTAGGAATGGCCCGCTGTCGATCAACCATAAATAATAAAAAAAAGCTATTGATTTGGTGACCTGATGCATTTGAGTTCTGTTCGTGCGTATTTCTCTCTCTTGATTTAGGCACGTGATCAGAGTTGTCCTAAGCTGTGAAAGTGCTGTAAGTAATTTTAAGAAGACCACCTTTATAAAGGAAATTGACAGCCAAAAATGAAGGCATAAAAGAAGATGTGATAAAATCATCACCGCAGCTTTCAGCTTCTGTTTGTTTTGAGTTTAACATGTTATTTTGACTGACCTAACCTAACCTTTAATGTTTAGTTTTATTACAATCTGAATAGATGATAGGTTTTTGATTCATTTAACTAGAACATCTCGAATCTCATGTAACTTCACCATTTGATATTGATCCTAAATGAATCAAATATCAAAATATTAGACGGTATCGCGACATAATTAAGATAAAGCCGACAATAAAAGTTAATGAATTTCTACAACATATTCTATTACCATTCTGCGACCAAGTTTATATAACATTCAAGATCATATTAAAAGCACTTAGATTATATTTCCATACTTTCTCAATTTTTGTGACCCTCCTTCACGTTACCTCCATCCTCATTGACTATGTTGCAAGAATAGGAATTTGATTTATTGCTTAATGTAGAAAATAATTAATAAAACCATATTAATGGAATAAGTGATCTAATATAGTAAAAATAAATAATGGAATTTTACAATATAAAGGGAATTAAAACTTTTTTGTTGTACTGTATTTATTCACTTAACTTTATGCACTAATTATATATGAATTTATAATTATGGTTTTTATTGTATGTTAAAGTTTATAAACGCGGTGTTTGAACTGAATGATCTTTCATTTGGGTAAATAAGGTGGGCGAAACGTCTAATGATCTCGGCGAGTGAAGGAACCTGAATGAACTCTGACAAGACTAAATTGACTTATGTCTCCTCATAATAAGCCGGTTTTATTCCTCAGCAATTCTAATGGGGTCTGAAGTGTTTCCTGTTCGAAGAAGTATTGCGTTCGCAGGGAAAATTGAATCCGGAGGAAACTGAATGGAGAGAGCAAGAACCAGGCGTTCCCCACATTTTTTATTAAGACATTAATTGTTTGCATAAGCACAAAAGCCTTCCCAAAGTTAAGGTTCCCCTAAACACGGAAGCTTTGTTTTCCGGTATTATTAAAACAGCTATAATTTTATATTTGATCATTAATAGGTTATATTTAATTTTTTTAAAATTGCTGTTTTAAACATAACACGCCTTAAGAAAATAAAAGTATTGCGCCCCAAATATACCGATGGCTTCTAATACGCCTTACTTTTCTCCACATTGAGTTTACAGTATGACTTTGCTGAGCGTCAATCGTTTCCGAAGGCCAAGCGTTTTCCACTAGTAAGTTGGGATTTGGTCAAAACAACTTTGTTGATGGCCTTGTCTTCGGGTGAGCCAGAGATAAACCACCATCCGAAGCTTGAATCCTAACCCTCAGTTGAGAATATTTCTCCAATTAACTTTTGCTCCAATTTAAAAACTCGGATCCCGTTCCAGTTCGGCATTAGCAAGTCATCTACTACTCATAAAATAATGTTTATTCCTTAAGCCATGGAAATTAAGAGGCTAAAAAAGTGTGCTATCAACAACCGAGGCAAGCTAGCTCAGATATACAATCATGGCGTAAGTTGTGCGATGATGACTAAACAAACATGTAGCACGTGTTTTGAAAGTTCTAGCTAAAAATTGTACTTAGTTCACAGAAAACTGCCTTAATCCCAATGATTTTTACTCTGTTTAAACAACTGCAGTCTAATGTTTGGTAGAAGGCATGGTCTCAGTCACCATGCTGGTCTTGATACTCTCTATATGAATGATAACTTTCCTATGGCTTCAACTCTATTGAAAGAGCTTTATGTTATCAGTGCGACTTTGGATAATACGGATATTGGATTCAGTGTACCAACTCCTTCCAAACAATACTCATGGCAGCCACGAAGAACAGTGTTAGAATACAGCAATGGCCCAGAGTATTGAAACTAATATAATTTTTATTTTTTCATTAGTTTTTAAAATTTAAGTGATATTATTAATTATCCTAATATTTAAATTATTGCAAGTTCATTAAAATAATAATAATAAAAAGAAAAAACAGTGAATTTCTTCACTGACTACATAATTCCTCTCTGGTCCGGTTTCTGTAGTAGGTTTGTTTGAGTCCTTGGAGCTTTTCCGTTCACTCAAAATGTAAAACTGATGTCAACTATGGGTTAAATTTGAATGATGTTGTGTATTTATAATCTATTTCGTAATATTTTTTGCAAAAAGAAATGTTTGTGTATTTTTCAATTCCAGATATGGTTATTCCAAAAGAAAAGAGTACAACCATTGTTGCTCTACACCAAAGTGCCCTGAAAAGTAATTAGATAGTTTCTAAAGGTATTGAATAAGCAGAAAAAATCTTTGAAATCATATTGACTTTAAAAAGACTGGTTACACTCCTGTGAAGAAGTGAGGCAGAAAGTTTTAACAAATGTTTCAAGTAAAGAACGCTTGAAGAAGCCACATCTAATGAAGAGTAAGTGCATGGATAGGAACCGATTTTGTAAATTATTAAGAATCTAGTGTTTAAGAAAGGGGCAAAGTTATATTCTCTAATGAAGCTTCCTTCCGCTTGTTTGGAGCTTAAGTATGATCTCTGAATCATCCGGATATTTCCAACGTCTGAGGCTATTTTTTATCTAAGGGGAACTGTGACACTACCCATTTCTTCGAAGAACACTGCCATGAAATCAAAATCATACCATAACGTGTTTTAATCGCACCTTTTCCCAGCAATTCAGGAACAATTTGGGAATGATAACTGTATTTTTCAGGATAAAGGCGCACCTTCTCATAATGCTAAAGAAATAACAAATTTCTTGACTAAAAATCATATCGAACTCTTGAGATTTGAACTCAATAGAGAATTTATGGGTGATAATAAAACTGGTAATTGATAAACAGAAGCCATTCAATTGTTAACAGCTGCAGATCCCTATTGAACAAAAGTAGAGCAATATCAGTTAAAATATAACAAATTTGTTCTCCACCATTCCCAAACTAATTGATGCAGTCCTGAAGAGCAATGGTCATTAATGTAATTATTGACTGCGCGCATCAATTGAGTGTATTTATTAATTAAATGGGCGTTACCTCTAAATATTTGTATGTATATTCCACCTTCGAATTATAATACAAACATAATAAACCAAAATGAAATGTTTAATTATCTCTATTAATTTTAATATCTGAAAAAATATAGTACTCTCAAAACTTTTGGCTATGACTGTATATTTGAGGGGTTTGCAGACTTGACTGACCTTTAGAATGATATATTTAAATCATCTCTTTCAGTGTTTGGTAGCAAGTGGAGAGTAGAGGTCGATTCTATCATTTTAAACAGTTTACTTGGCATAAATGAAGGTAATGTGCCTGACAACACTGTATAATAATAAGGCCAACTTTCCATCGTCTTAAGACATGAGTGATGTTTTACCTTTCATATCCTTTCTCTGAAGATGCTATAAAAATTTGAGATATATGAAATCTGTTATTCCACAATATCCGCAACGAATATTACCTGCTCATGTACTTGAATAATAATTAGGTTAGCGACCTTTTTAAAGTAATTCAAACGCCGGTTGTATTGTTGAATGATGACTTGATGTCCTCAAGAGTGTGAGAGACACCACCATGAACAACATTGATCGTATCAAAAAACATCTGTGAAGGATGATGCAATAAGTTCTTCAACCTCGTTCCTACCTATCATCCTTTAATCTGGTGTGTCATTAAATGGCTTTAACGTGACGAAAAGACTGTTAGCACCATTTCCAGCATGATACTGTTCACAACTCCCCTCAAAGAAGAGCTCGTCCACACTCTGTGCGGCTTGAGATTGTAGAGTGTAGCAGAGTTTTTTTGTGGTGTAGGTTGACATATTCGTATTAATTATAAACATAAGAAAACACTGAAATATTTATTTAAAGACCAGATATTATGTAAGTAATTTTCACTCACTAAATATCGTTTTTTCAATTAAGGACATAATTAAGTGCTTTGTTAACTTGCCTAAGAAACTAAATAAAACTTATCTTTTTCAACAATTGTGTAATGCCCATATATATAAGTATGCAGTTTGTGTGTAAAATTCAATTATTGAAATTTGAAGCACCTTATCAAACATTTATTCATTATTATATTTATGGGATCTAAATCAAATGCGACTTCCATTTTTGGCAGTTTTTCTTGCTCAAATTGCAACTCATTCCTTTAGATATTTTTCCCTAACCTTCTTCCGACCATTGAAAATTATATGAAAAAGTATTTAAATCGAAACACATTAATAGATCCGCGCTTAATACAAATAAACCCTTCCTTGAGCGAATTTAAATGAACAAAATATCTGTGTGATGAGAGTGTGAAACCGTAAAATGCTTAAATTCTGAACAATCAAAAATCGATCAAAAACTAGGCCTGAGACAAAAGAAAATAACATGGCACTTAAGCACGGGCGCGCTGGATTGAGGACACTTCGTGAGGATTCATTCAGCTCTATCTTAAATTTTGATCTTATTTATGTATATAGTACGCCAAACCCGAAACAACAGCATAAAAGCGTATCGGTATTTCTTATTCACGGTCTGATCTGACTTCACTGAGATATAATTTCAAAGCTATGTAAGTCTCCCTTTAAATAAGATAACTATAGGAATTCACAGCATTCTCACTTTCCTCGAGACCTTTGTAATTTAGAATAATTGTTTATACGCCGTATAAAACCTACTCTAAAGTATAATATTGGATAATCCAGAAATTAGTCTCGTTTTTTTCCCAAAATATAAAGGAAATATCTGAATATATCTTTCTTTATAAGACACTCGATCTGTTCCTGTGTCCCCAACGTTGTTCGCTTGTAACTAACGAGAATTCTCGCACGCGCGTAAACTGCCGGGCTCACGCGGCGAAACGTTTACTCATTTTAAGTATATTATATGATATTATTATATGATAGGGAGAGTGCGCAATCTCGTGAATCTCCCTTCACCCCGCAAATAATAATAATCAGAAAGTAAAGATATTTTTGTGCCATAAAATAAGAATTTCTAAGAATACGCATCTGTAACTATTTACGACAGGACTTTTTATCCGGGGCAACGCCATGTTCCTATGCTAATATGGCTGATATTATCCACTTTGAGTGGCTTCTACCATTAGTCTCTTCTCTGGAATGTGATAAATGACTAAAGAAACATCACGTTCTCAAAATAATACAATAAGATACGTACTAGTATATCCTTCAATTGGTTTTAGCTCATTTAAATCATTAATAATGATGCCAGATCACACCAAGTAATTTGGCTCTCCTCCAGAAGCTACCTTTGGAATGGCTTTTGCTAGATGCCGGGCCGGACATAACCATACGCCAATTACGTCATGGCGTAGGGTACCAACCACCGAGGGGCCCATAAAACCTGCTAGTATGTATGTATATTAGAAACCTTAATCCCGGGCATAATTACTATAGGTATTAGCCAAGCTCTATAAAAGCTTAACTAGGGAGTAGGTATATAACTTAAAGGAGACAGCAGCTAAGGTCATTTTGCACTAATGCAGAATAGGACCAAATGATGGTGCAAGGTATGTAGAATGAGAGAGAACTACTTAACCTACAGGGTGGTCTGAAAGTCTTGTCACCACCTGAAAATATTATTTTAATTTTCTATATCAAATATTTAAATTTTATATTTTAGATGTGTTTGATATTATTATATTATTCCTCTATTTCTCTTATTACTTTTTGGAAGAGGGTGATAAGACTTTGGGATCACCATGTACATAGGAGAGTAATCGATTTCTTGTTCCCACACCCGTGTGATTAACCATGATCATGGATAATCCGCAAGAGGGGAACCGTGGAGAATGTTATGCCTGATAATTGGAGTAGAGGTACGCCTTTTCAGCTTCAGTGCCCGCAACAGTTGTAAACTAGATTGAGAACCCCAGGGCTTTATTCTTTGTAGCCATTTCCATTTTTGCCCTTTTCAGCACTTCATTTACTAGTCTCTTCTCACCATGTTTCTTGTCATGCGGAAACTTTTGCAGGCTAGTTGGTGACCAGCTTTCGTCTATTCATTCCTGGTTGATAGCGTGGGTGGGGATTTTTAACTCCTTCTTAGCTATTGTTAAGATATTAATTTTGATCATATTTGTATTCTTATCATCGTCTTCTCCTCCTCGTGTCACTCAACTTTGCTATCTAACCTTTTACACACTTCATAGGAATTACATATGTAGCATAGATAGGTACCATTGCTGCAGCCGACATTTGGATGATTTTGTGTCCTTCAAGGCCCTAACAACCATTTATTCATGTATCTGCCATTATCAAAGACTCATTTTTTACTCATTTTACTGACTGATCAATACACCCTGCCATCCCGCGTTGTTATGAAGCAATTTTATGCCTTTTCACTTGCACTTTTTTGCACTTGCCTAAAGTAAGGCTGGCATTCATTATAATGCGTCCTTACATCTCTTTATCTTATAGAAGCCACTAACTAAAATTAAGGGAAGAAATTTTATAGAATGAATTTCCATATACACAATCTCATTATCCTTCATGACGGCACACCGAAATTCAAATGAAGATTAGATAGCGGAAAATTGAGAGAAGAGGCAAATTATTTGCCATTTCTTTTTCCTAACTTTTGAAGTTAAGAAGAGCCTTCAATCATATACGTAAATTCAGCTGAACAAGGAAAAATCGGTGAAGGTGAAAAGGTAGAGAATTTTATATTATGGAAGTGTTTGCTCAATCAACTGGATGGTGAGGAATGCTCATATGTTAAAATTATTTTTGTTTTTTGTAAGGATTTGTTAAGCGGTCCCTTGGGTATAAAGTGGCGGGCAAGAGAGATTTATATAGATGTTAAGATGTTAAAAGAAGTTAAATGTTATTAAAAGCCTTTATTTTTATATTCGTGCGACGAGGAGCTTAGGGAAAACTCGAATAAATTCATGAAAAGAAGACTTAATAGTACGATTTAATAATAATAATAATATTATTAATAATAATAGAGAAGTCGGGGATAAAGAATATTTTTCGATTAAAACTAAAAAGGTAAAACCAACGAGCGCATTCAGAACAAGCTTAAGAGTATAGGGAATTGAAGACAGGGGAGAAGTTAAGAGAAGAGAAAGTGTATGTGACAACATGAACGGTTTATTCTAAATATTAATCTTGAAACTCGTCCCTCTCAGTATAGACAACCTAAGATCGAACCCTTATCAAACTGATTTCATTTTAAACTCTTAACGCACAGGTCTACTTATTTGTTCCAATGATTTTAAATGTTTGTCTTAGCTATAAATTTTGTCCATATAACGAAATAAACAATTTCAACAGCTCAATGTCTTAATTTGCATCATAATTTTAATGCCAAGTCGCATTTATGTTCTAGCGATCATTGTTATAGGTAATTAAACCCGGTTATCGGCCTCTGGCATAACAGCAGTACACCGCAATAAGTAGTGGCGGCACTGAACAATTTTTTCGCGGCCACTGATTAATCATCCTGAATGTATTGGGATTTCTGCCTACAATCCTTAACCATGTGAAAAAGAGGAAAGGGGACGGGTCAAAGGATTAAAAATGTATTCACAGGGGTAAATATATACTGGAGTGACTAAAAGCCAAAAGTAAAAATTATATGAAGCAAACAGATAAAAAGTATCATCATTCATATATATGGTCGTGAACAAAGGAAAACATTTAAAATGGAAGAGTTACAAGATACAAATAAAGACAAACAAAATAATCCCCCCAAAAGAGAAAACTAGTAACAGAAACTGATATTTTCCGCTGAAGCTTTTTGCGACAACTGAGAATTAATTAATGAAGGAAATAGCTAAGAGGAAAGCTCTGTCGAGAGAGTTTAGGTTGAATGTGTATTTGTTAAGGAAACATGTTAAGTTAAGGAAACTTGAGTTATCATTTAGTCTATTAACTTCTGCTTTAACGGATAAAGGAGTTTATATTATTTTATTGCGTTTGATATCTCTCTTCCTTCTATCTTATTCTATGTTTGAGCCTTGTTTGGTTTAAGAAACAGACGATAGGCCTTATGTATTATATTGCCTTATTTCCTATGGATTATTGAGCATATACTAATATACCATGTCCTGCACGTATTATTGTGATTTTTCGTTTATATATATATATATATATATATATATAGAACCTTGGAAAAAGTTTTCAGACAACGTAGATTGTACAAAATTAAATAAATGCAACATCGTAACACTTTTATCGTCAAATCATTAGGAAAATTATAGTGAAATAAGGAGAAATAAATTGCAATACTTTATATACACTCCAAACAATCAGCAAGCATTAAAAAAATGCAAATTTGGAAAAATATTTAAAATCAAAAATATTTAACCCACACGAAGATGTTTTGTGAAGAACACAGCAGCACCAAACGGATAAAGGAAGCTCAGTAGCATGTCTACAGTCCCATGGCAGTGATGAGAGCATTTATATTTCCAGGCATGCTCTCCACCATGTTTCGACATCTGGAGGGTGCGACGCATGCTGCCTTTACTTGATCGTTATATGTTGCCTGGTGGCACATTTTGGATACTTTTACGGCCAGCGAGAGGTTTTCAAGTGAATTTATATCCAAAGACAGGAGGCCAGTCCATCACTGTGATAATGTTGTCCCGCAACACTGTATTATGGATGCAGTCTTGTGACATAGGGCATTGCCCTGCTGGAAAATCACATTCCGGTCATTTTTTGGAGAGGTCTCTGGTTGCGGGCAGCAGGTAATCTTTCAGGATAGTTTGGCGATTCTCTGAATTCATAGTGCCATCACAAATGTTCGGACTACCCATCCCTGAACTTTGCATGTAACCTAATACCACTACAGAGCGGCAACCATATTTTACCTTTAGCACTATGCACCCTTGATTCCACTGCTCCTCTGGCTTGTTGCGGACTCTAGCTTTACCTAGAGTCGAGAATCACTATAATTTAGACTGGTCAGGCCATAAGCAACGTCTTAATGAAGCGTGTTTCAGTTGTGGTGAGTAAGTGCTCAAGCCAGACAACGCCACTTCTGCTGACGGTTGATTAGCCACTTTTGGAGAGCTTCACGTGACTTCAAGCGTTGTGATTTCAGTCGGTGACCGACTGTTCTGCCGGGTGTATAAACTGTCTGCCTTAGG
Source organism: Ceratothoa steindachneri (assembly GCA_963969495.1). Lineage (NCBI taxonomy): Eukaryota > Metazoa > Arthropoda > Malacostraca > Isopoda > Cymothoidae > Ceratothoa > Ceratothoa steindachneri. The sequence continues at coordinate 202,224,366 of OZ018318.1, read as the reverse complement.
TCCATTCATTTTGCATCTGGACTGCGTTTTGTTACAATCCCGAAGGTCCAGGCGAAGCAGAGACCTGACGCTACGTTGTGTAATGACCCCATGTGGTTAAAACGAAGTCAACCTTGGATGTTTCCACTTCCCTGGATCATCTTAGGCACATCTGCACACTTGAATGTACTCCAACAACCATCTAAACGATCTCTCGACAGTTGAAACCTTCCTCGTGCAGCCTGGTTATCAAATTTCATTCTCTCACGGTAGAGTTACGTTTACTAGCCATTATAATATAAATATCAGATCCTGTCACATGGAACATCATAGTAAGAAAAAAAAGTGTTATATGAAGAAATTTTGAGTGTAACATACCTCATACTGATACCACGATTTCATAAATTTCACTAGCATTGCCGTTTTGGATATTTCAGAAAAAAGGTCCTTGGAAAGGATGTTCTTATATTTTGTTTTCCAGTTGTATTGGACACATACATGTAAACTTCAACCGACGTATTCATAGACATACTCAAGGAATAAAAAAAATTCTAGGTGTCCGAATACTTTGATCGCGGCTATTTTATAGCTCCTGAAGATGGGTTTAGAAATAACCTCAGACGTAGAGAATGAAAGCGTCAATTTTTAATTATATATATATGTATATATATATAAATATATATATATATATATATATCTGAAACATTTCTTTAGTAACTCATGGTAGATCGTAGCTGTGAAGCTGCCGCATAAAAATATAAAATTTACGGTTCTTTACTTTTATGAGTGGCAATTTACTTTTTAGAGGTATTTTTTTTAATTAATTGCAGCAGCTTTACACTTTTAGTCTCTCCTGAATTTACTCACGGAACGTCGAAAATGCCAATTTTTTTTAAGTATTTCCATCTCTCTTTCTTACATTAAATTTCCTTTAATACCGAGTCTTTTCTCTTAGGCTTACGATTCTATGTAGTTTATTATTTTAAATGCACGACTTGCAATAGTCGTTATGTTAGCCAAGTTGGTATACAACTAAAATACAGAATTGTTAAGTACTTGAATTGAACCCCCTTTCAAACAATTTTTTTTTATCTAAAGTTAGCATTTTACTACATCAAAATAAACACTCTTGAGTCTTTTAGATTAAAATATAATGATTGCCCCTCAATTAAATTACCCGATGTCTAATTAATCAAGCAACCAACCAGCCAAATCACTCCATCTCCTTGATGCTTTAACTTTCCTTAGTTTTTCTCTCAACACTACGAAATTAGGTCGTTCCTCTTTTTGATTTGTTGTTTTGGTTGGCTGGATTTTATGTAGGTATATATTTTAATTGTTTATATTAATCTTGCCAATTAAAACTCCCTTAAAAAGAAGTTAGCTATATTTATTGATGCGAAGTTCATGTGCTTTTCAATTATTATTATTATTATATATATATATATATATATATATATATATATATATATATATATATATATATATATATATATATATATATTAGGGTGATGACTTTTTTACAACCTCATATCCATGGGTCATAATTTGATGAGCTTTAATTAAAGATTATATGAAATCTTACTTTTAAGGTGATTTGATAAAAAAAAACCTCACGCACAAAATGATTTTTAAAATTTTATTTGTCAGCTTTTTTGTCCAGTTTTTAAAGTCACTGGCAGCATATACAAGATTGAACACAAGCTTATGAGTCACACATATATAACATTATATAGGATCATCAAACATACAAGGAAGCAAATTAATTACAATAATGTTATTGTAGAGGATGAATCTCAGTGATAGGTTGTCCTTGTTGCGGCCGGACCCGTGCAAGTCTTGCATAACTTTAACCGCACGATTACAGCACTGGTTGCTTCGAGCAATATTGATTGGAGATTCATCTGTTTTCCAGTGGGTTTTCAAGCATTTTAGACGCGTTGTGTATTCATTTAGAGCTGCAGATAGTTCATAAAAATCTTCAGCGCGAAACAATGCTCAGCCAATGAGTAAGAAATGAATGAACAGATTTTACGCAGCCTGCTCCAGGTGTCAGGCATCAGAATGAACGCAAGAAGGGTTAGAATAGCACGAGAGTTCCAACGTGCATTGCTGATGTTTGGGATCTTTTGAAACTTTACCAAGGGGACCTCATTCATCTCAATGAAGTGACGGAAGACACGCGTGAGGTGATAGAGAAACTTCATGTATTCTCTCCAGCCGCCTGTTTCCTTAATATCAGTTTGACCATTGCTGAAGGCTGCTTTCAATTTATCATAATTGCTCATCAAATCCTGCACAAAGAAGTACTCTATGTTTAGTGATTTAGTCAACCCATGGAGCTCATTGTCCATGATAACGCGAAGAATCCAATCCAGGACATGGTGCTGGCTACTGATGAACTTGGGTTTGGGGTGACCTTTATCTTCGATCATTTGCTGCAGTCGATCAACAACGCTTGTCCTTTTGCCGGTATTCACGCTTGTTGTGCCGCCGACAAGCATAACAATTGATCCCAACAGGTTGAACTCCTCTAACACAACCTGGAGTTGTTTTGTAATTGTTATAGTATTACCATCCTTCAATTTGTGCGCAGCCAACTTCATTTCTTTCGCTTTATTCTTGAGGACCGCGACCTGATATTCAAAGTCCTTAATGCTTTTGCAGTCAAAGTGTAAGCTCCACTTTTCCAGATGAATCGTGCTCACCAAGTGCTTCTTCACATGAGCAGCTCTCGTGTAGATAGCCTTGTGGATTGCTGACTGTCATCGGGTTGGGATTTCAATACCTTCACCAGAAAGCTGGCGACATACCTTTGCTGCTCTGTGGGACGACAGCTTTGAGCTTGTAGCAAGGAGTCTTGATAAGCCTGTTGGGTTATTGTTCTTTTTCCTCGTTGAAGCTGCATTCTCATCCTCCCAAGAACTGTCCTAGCTGTTATTCGATGACACAGTCGCTTCCATTGCCTTCTTTTGCTTGGATGGGTGGATGGTCTTGGCACTAGCAGGTTTACCAGTGAAATCACCAACCTGGCTTTTGGTCAAAATTTGCTGTTTATAGAGGTTCTCAGCTTCTTTGCACAACCAGTTGCCTTTCACCTTGGTCACGTCAAACAGTTCATTCAAAGAATTAAAGTTTTGTTTCTTTCTGCAGTGCTCTTAGTGTTTCAGAAGGTTTTATAGTTTTGCACAAATGGCTAGATCAGATACATGTGGGAAGTTCAATGTTTTGCTCCATAGGGCTTTTAGCTCCACAACAATTAGGCCGATCCTATTCCTCCGTTCTTTGGAGGTGGATTCAAGAAATTTGAAGCGTCGAACGACGGGGATTTTCAGGGGCATGCGACTCCGTTCACTAAAGGGTGCTTCATAAACTGCCACGTTGCTTCTCCTTGATGGTAATTGAAACTGGACTAAGTTATTTGTCCAGGTTTTCTTGTTCTTCTCCGTGTTAAAAAAGCTCTTCTTAAACGACATTTTTTTGTACTCAGCAACTGAAATAGAAAATAAACTTAAATATTAAATAGGTAACAAATTAAAGAAACTGTTATTGAGCTTTTATATATTATATTAAAAAACAAGCAAATTACAATTATAAAAAATAAGAAAGAAGGCAGACACTAATAAAATATTATATGCTATTATAGTATATAATTAGTGAGAGAGTTAAATGCAGCTTACCAAATAATACCAGGATTTCTTTACAATAAAAGCTGGAGAATACACAACAATTATAAAAAGGCAATAATAATAAAAACACCGTTGAAACTGAATTAGTAACTAGCCGCTTTTGTCGTAGAATTGCTCATAGTCTGGTCCAATAATTGTTCTAGTCCTTGATCTGGACACACCGCTTATGTTTAAGTCGCTGGTATTGACCCTATAACTCAATCCTACGATCATATATATATATATATATATATATATATATATATATATATATATATATATATATATATATATATATATATATAGGTAGGCTTTAATTCCTACTGAACGTGCGAAAGCTGGTTAGAGGCGTGTTGTGCCGTAGCCAGGATTCTCACTATAAAAGTCCCACTTGTTACTGGGGGGAGGTTTGTGATTGTTGAATTCTAAGAGTGCATAATACAGGTTGGATAAATTAGTCGAAGGGATGCTTAATTACAGTCTTGCCAAGTGGAGGTCACAAGGGAGGAGCCACAAATAAACACACGTACTAAAAATAAACTTTACTTTACACAAATATAATAATTAGCAATAGTTAACAGGCAAAATTAAGGATTAAATATTAAACACTGACGTTAAGCGTCTAGATTTATAATGACTCAATGGGAGTATCAATCACGGTAAGGTAAATAGGTAATTTAGGAATAAAGGGACACTGGGTTTACATATTACCATTAATTGTGATGGATTGGAGAGACGACTACTCAGGTCCAGACGGGGTGGTTCAGGTGGCGTTAACACGAGTTCTCGAGGAGAGGGGGGATGAGACAACGGGTTCGGGGCTGCTGGCTGCAGTTCCGGTTAGTTCACTCCTAACTGGATGTGACACTAACAAATAGTAACTTACAGTAACTCTTTGGATGTTCCTTTTCTTACTCAAGTTACGTTGAGCAACGGAGCGTACTCTTCTAGTCACAGACTCTGCGGGGCGGGATTTACTTCCAGGAACACTTTTGAGACAGCGATGTTATTTATATCGCGGATTGTGGGAAATCGAGAGAGAGATCCCATTCACGACAATTCGCTTATCGAAGCGAATTCTGGACAATCTCCATGCTATCATAAAGAAAGCAAATAAGATTTAAGCTTCTTTGTGAGATAGGCGTTCTTTCGTCCGACTTCTTGTTGCCAGGTGGGGGAAGGGTAGAATGAGAGAGAGAGGAGAGGAAGGTCAACTTAAACGACAAATTTCTTTCGTTCCCACGATTGTCTGGTGGCATGTGAGTATGTACGTTCCATACCCTCACAACTTTAAACATCTCGCTTATATACCGCACGCGAAATGGCTGAAGAAAATTCTGGAACTCTACAGAAATCGCCCAAGCAAATATGTGATGATTTTCTGGAAAATTCTATACAATAAATTATTGCACAAGTCTGTTTGATGACATATATTTAATATAAATATTTTTACCACATATAAAATGATAAAATGGCCTATACTACATTTTAAAGTGCTTTGTGCGTGACGTTTTTCAATATTTCAATAAAATAAAAGTAATTTTTGTCATTAATAGGCAAAAGTTCATTCATTTGTGCTACAGGAAATAATTTTCGATAAAAAGTCAAAAGGTCATCATCCTAATATATATAGTATGGTGTGTTACTCATGGTGGACATGATATAAACAGGATATTATTGAAAGGTTGTTTTCTTTTGTTATATCAGCTGCATACCTGGTCTTGGTATATGGGACCTTAACTTGCCAATGATAAACTGGTCTTAAATAGAGTTTGCCAAGACTTAGATGTAGAGATTATACTATAATATGCAAGACGTTTGAACACTGTACTAAAAACTATATAGTAATATGGAATTAACTGTCACCCAATTATAATTACACCTTGTTCGGTTGGTATAACTATAAATTCTATGAGGGATTTTTTGCTTAAGTTTGGGTATCTATTTGCTCATTGTTGTTTGCAATTTAGCATAGTAAAAGCAGTACATAATATCATTGATATTTAGGAAGAAGGAGGTAATGAAACAGAAACGAAAGAAAATAAACAAATTGAATCGAACGAAATTAAAATATACTAATCTTATTTGATCCCGGGTTATTTAAACTTACTTGGTGTTATAATGTATTAAATTTCATAAAACAATAAAAAATACCTAAAACATTAAATACCCATAACTTTCCTTGAAGGTGTATCTTAAATTTATCTAAAAAATAATGAGATCTTAATATTTTTTATCAAGACTCGATACTTTCTCTTGAATTATAAGACGAATGGATTTAAGTATTGAATTATTACAAGCCGACTCGTAATTTACGAGCAAAATTGAAATTATTATTAAGTTAATGGCACTTAATAAATTTTTGTTAATGATACAACGTATTACTGGCAATCCACTATTAAATATAATTCTTAACACAATCAATCCCACATAACGGTGGATGGAGGAAAAGCACCCGCTCCGGACGCCTCATAAGTGCGAAAGTTATTTATAGATTTTCCATTGCTGATTCTGAAAAAGAATTTACACAGGATATTCCATAATGTTAAGTATTTGCTTTTTATAAAGGTCCCCTAAATGATACATGTTGATGTTTCGTGAATTTTATCGCTTTTATTGCTGATATTAGCGAAGTTTCCCTCAATATGAAATTATTTTAGCTTAAAAGGCACGAAAAATGGGATCCAAGATGAGTCCCAAAATGATTAGATACACCCAAAAGCCATGAATATCAACCTTTTTCATTGCATCAGGCACGCCTGGTAGACTAATAGTCGCTCTTTATCCACAATAAGCGAGCATTAGTAGTATTTCACCAACCTGCCTTTATCCAGGCAGATCATAAACCGCTTAATGAAATAAGCATAAAGGTCGTCACTATGACAATCGCAGATAAGCCCAAGGGCACAAAGGCCAGGTTCTTTGTAGAGAGATTTGTCAGGAAGTATTGTTTTGACCCCAAACAACGTTTGGTTGCAACTAATAGACCAATATAAAGGCCTAAATTAACTGTATTAATTGATTATTGTAAACATAACTTTTGCCGTCGTAGAACACGATTTCTTTTTTTTTTTTAAGGAGTTAGCTGGTGACTGCCCACTTAGGCAAAAGTCGCCGTAAACAAACAGCCTAGTTCTAGGCTACTTTAAAAAATTTAAAAAGAAAACAGCAATAAAAAGAACGAACAATTAGGGAGCAATAACAATCACAATAAAAAAACAATAACAAAAACAACAACTAAACCTAGTTAAATGAAAGGAAAAAGGCCGGCCTCCCCCCAGAAGTCAACAAGTCCACCAGGCAATGTGCACGCACTCGTCCCGAGTAAAAAGGACAGGCGGTGGCGACACATCCCATCCCGGTACCGGGAGAAGTAACGTGCGCGAAGATCACCCAGACTGGGACATTCTACAAATACTGTGACGAACAGTCTGGGGGACGACGCAGTCGTTGCAAAAGGGCACAGGCGAGCGCTCCATCAAATAGAGATGCGTCACACGAGTGTGTCCAATTCGGAGACGAGAGAAAGCAACCTAAAGCCGTCGCGGCATTGGGGGATAGGTCCATAAGAACAGTCGCGGCGCAATGGCACGCAACTTTAAGTTCTCTTCGACCGTCTCCCATCTTCTTTGCCAATCAGTCCGAAGAGCTGCCCTTATTTCTGCCATGTAGTTGGTGTGAGGAAGAGCAAAACGCTGGTCCAGTCGCAGAGTCCTTGCGGACTCTTTGGCGCCCACATCAGCGCGCTTATTCCACGCAATTCCTACATGTCCAGGAACCCAGTAGAAGATAATCTCGACATCTGCCAGGCTCGCCAAAACCGTGGCGTCATGGATATCGCGAACCAGGTGATGCGGAGATTCCAATGCCCCAAGAGCACTCAGAGCACTTTATGAGTCGCAATTGATCACAATCCGGTCTCCGAACCGGCACGTCGCGTAATCTCCCCTACCGAGTGGTGTATTGCCACCAGTTCGGCCGTGAAGAATGACGCAGCGCCTGGCTGAGCCCCGCTGAATTCAAACAGAGGGGATACGGCGTGGAAGCCACGAGACACGAGGTTTGTTCCAAAAAGGGCGAACGCAATACTCCCGCGCCGTACAAGCTTAGGGAGCAGAGGCGTGGTGAAAAATAGCTAAATGTGGTACGCTCCAGGGTGGCGTCCTAGGCAAAACCAGGGGCGCCACCGGCTCGAGAGTTATATCTATCTCTCGAAGGAGTTTCTTGGCCCTGACCTCAAAGGACTTAGGGTATGACTGGCGTCTCTCGGTGGCATACGCACCGTCGACCTCAGCTGCGGATGCAGTGAAAGCTGTTGGCGACTGAGGGAGGCGCCAGGCTAGCACGTACAGGCGAGTGATGCACTGCACGCGGCGCAGAACAAGTGGCATCTCCCCAGCATCGACCAACAGGCTCTCAATGGGGGAAGTGTGGAAGGCACCGGTCGCAAGGCGAAGGCCAGTGTGGTGGTTCGAATCCACCTTTCGCATTAAACGCTCGGCTGCGGATGCATAAAACTCGCATCCGTAGTCGAGCTTTGAACGAACAAAGGATAGGGCAGTAGCCCAGTCAGTGCCCCAAGCGCTGAACGTCACGGAGCGGAAAATATCCATGGCGCGGGTACAAAAGACACTACGGCTGCGACTCAACCACATCCAGGCGTTCCCTATTAAGAAACAAATGTTGGTCGGGGTGGAGCCGTTGATGGCGGCAAAAGTGCACCACCTTAGTCTTGGCCAAAGAAAACCAAAACCTCTGCGCTTCGGCATAGTAAGAGACGCGGTTCAATGCCTGTTGGAGTCTACGCTCCAGAGTTAGCATCTGGGCCGCTAAATGAGATTAAAAGGTCGTCCACGTAGAAGGTAGCGAGAACATCTTCTGGCAGCACCGAGATGATGCCGTTGATGCTCAGGGCAAAGAGTATGACACTGACGACACTTCCCTGCGGGACACCCTTTTCCTGCTCCTTTGAGCTGGCGAGAGCTCCCCTCTCCCTTACGCGGAATCGACGATCTCGCAAAAATTCAGATATAAACATTGGAAGGCGTCCCCTCGCCCCCATCGTGTCGGGAGTCTCCATGATAAAGTATCGCCATGCGGTATCATAGGCCTTTTTCAGATCGAAAAACAACGTGGCGTAGTGCTTTTTAAGAAGGAAAGCCTCGCAGACGGCATTTTCCATTCGACGCAGAGCCTCCGACGTGAAGTGGAACTTGCGGAAGCCGCACTGTGCAGAAGACAGATGGGCTCCGCTGTCCAGGAAAAAGGCTAATCTAACATGTACCAATTTCTCCATCAATTTGCACACGCAAGAGGTTAGAGAGATTAGGCAGAAACCGGTCGGAGTAGTGTGATCTCTCCCCGGCTTGCGAAAGGCGAGCACAGGTGCGATTGCCAGGAATCTGGGAGAGGACCCCCTACCCAGATCCTGTTAAACATATATAACAGAAAGGGCATACCTCGCTCACCTAGGTGTCGAAGCATGGCGTACAGGACATCGTCCGGACCATGGGCGGTGTCCGCGCACGAAGCGAGAGCGGAGCGCAATTCACTCACTGTAGACGTGTCGTTGAAGGGTTCTCCGCCTCTGGAGGTAAAGTCCAACCGGCGCCCTTACGCGACATCATGACGTGCATTCAATGCTGGCGGAGCAGCATCCCGGCTAGAAAATGCGGAAAAAGTGGTCGCAAAGGATTCCGCCACGGATGCGGGTTCCGAGATTGCGGTCCCATTCTCCTGGAGAACCAGAGGGATATCCTGCGAAAACTTGCCCCGAATCCTTTTGACTCGCTTCCACACTTCTGCTAAAGGGGTCTCTCCGTTAAGCGAAGACACGTATGCCCGCCAAGAAGAGCGGCGGGCGTGCTTCGAAATATACCAGAACCTAGCCCTAGCCCGACGAAATTCAGCGACAGTGAAATCGTTCAGCGCGCTTATAGCACATGTAGGCATAACGCTTCTGTTTGAGGGCCGTCTCACACTGGGCCGACCACCTTGGGAATGGTCGGCGTACAAAACGGCCAGACGTCCTAGGAATAATATTCAGCCCCGCGGCGATGAGGTTTCCGGAGAAGAACTAAACTGCCTCATCTACCGACCTAAACTCCTCAACTGAGATAGAGAATTTAGTCATTTTCTGAAATGCAGGCCACGGCGCCCGCGCCAAGCACCACCGAGGTGGGTTCTCAGGCGGAAGTTGCCCTGTAAATGATAATTAAATGGGAAAGTGATCACTACCATGGAGGTCATCGACCACACCCCAATCAAAATCAGGCTGTGCATCCGAAGAGCCCAAAGATAGTTCAAGGCAAGAAAATGAAGCGGTTATCAGACAGGGATGCGTAAACTCATCCACGTTTAGAATACCCATCGGCAAGGACTTGTATCCTAGGATTTTTCGAATAATCTCCCCAGAGAGGATGTATGCCGTTCAGATCTCCAAGCAAGAGAAAGGTCCTCGGAAACCGTGCCACGACGCGGCGGAAGTTCCCCGCGTAGAAGTCAGCTGACGGTGGAATGTACGCAGAAATGATAGTATACCTCCTATTCAGGTGCAGCTGCACAGCCACTGCCTGAAAGGAGGTATCTAAAGAGAAAGGAAAAATTGAGACATCATGCCTGGTGTAAACCGCGCATCACTCAGCCCGCCCTTTCGTGGTGGTGGGGTCGCAAGACCCTTATACCCCGGGAGGGCGGGCAGGCGGCACGTGCCTAGCATGGGTTCCTGCAGAAAGATAGCTTATGTAAAACGGGACGAGACGAGCCTCCGCAGCTCCTTCCAGTTAGCCCGAAGTCCATGGCAATTCCATTGAAGGAATATGCATTCCAGGCCTAGCACGGCGAGAATGCGGGGCCCCTTCCTCGAATAGAAGAACCTTACGGGAATAGCCGTACGCTTCCCAGAGGCAGAACCCCGAGGATTTTTGGCCGGACAAAGCGCTGAAGGCACTTTCGCATTCGATGACTTATTGCAAGAGGTTGGGCTCGCCATGCAAGTCTTTTTCTCCTTCCGCCTCGAAACCTTAGGCGGGCGTTGCGGCTTCGGAGGCGGGGGGCCCTTTTTTCGAAGAGCCACCGTCTCCGTGCCACTCGCTCAACCTCTAGGCGTATGCGTAAGAGCCGAAGCTCCTTTGTTGCTGTCTTCCTTTCAGGGGGAAGCTTTAGGAACTTCGGAAGATGGCCTAGCAACCAACTTCAGGGGTTTTGCCTCCTGTGAGTCTAACGCCTCGGTGAACGCGCCTGGCCGTTTCTCCTTACGGGAAACGCTCACGCTGGGGAAAGAGGGGGGAGCCCTGGTTTAAGCCGGGGCTGGGTATGAACTCTTTGAGCAGCCAGCTTTAACAGGGAAGCGCCCGGGTTGAGTAGAACCCACAGAAGGGCTCCAAATGGGTGAAGAAACAACCGTGCTCGTTGGCCTGGATGGGCCAGGAGCAGAGGGTGCCTTTCTAACTATTGAAGCATGTGACGTTCCAGGCAGAGCTGGGCGTGCCAGGACCAACTCCTTAGCCTAGCAAAATGAGAGTCGATCTCAAGGAGATATGCACCACATTGCTTCGAAGAAGCGGGGTGCGCCTCTCTGCAATTGACACACTTGGCCACACACGATTTAGACTTATCGTGTGTGGCCTTGGAGCAATTTCTTGAGACTTAGGGCGACCCCGACTTTACACGTCTAAAAGAACGATTCGTATGTCCAAAGCGTTGACAGTGGCACGAATGCCTTCACGCGGTAGCAGAATGAGGGGCCCCGATGTCATCGAGGCTCTGCCCTGTGCACTTTTCGTCTTTTTTATATTCAGGGGCTCCTCACCCGGGGTGTCAGAGGGGCCGGATGGGCCGATCTTGGCTTGGTCACTTGCCAAAGTGGCAGCAGACCCATCCCTCTTCGTTGTCCCTGCGGATGGAGAGGAGCCCCGAGTCTTCTTTGTCTTTTTGGTCTTTTTCGTCCTTTTCTTTTTTTGGAGAGGAGGGCGGGGAATGAACCCGCTTGTCACCTCCGCCGGCAGAAACCACCAGGCCAGATTGACCAGCCTCAGCTAGGTCCTTTTCCGAAATAGAGAACTTCCTGTTAGTCGTAGGGGCACCGGTAGAAGGAGATCCGTCCCCTCCTTGTACTACCTCAGAAACCCTAGCCGTTTCAGAGGACCTTGCATAGGGGCGAATTCAGGTTCGGTGCTTGGCACCGAGCCCGGATCTCCCCCATGTTAGGCCCTACCGTCTGAGGCTATGTTGCCTCAAAGACCATGTCTACCTTAGGGGGGGCCCATAGTTGGCCATCCCCCCCAAGACATCGCAGGTCCCGTAGGCAGTATTGTCATTAGTCATCTGCTGTGGGGAGGCACAGGCCTTGACCTCGACAAGGTTAAGTATTCTTGCCAGCAGGTCTTTTGAGGGAAGCGACCTAAGGGGCCTGGCTTGCCTCTCATCCCTAAGGGGGTTTGCCTTACCGAGCCGCTTACACTAGGGGCGGTCGGCAATGGGCTGCCTGCTGGCTTTCTTGGCAGTCCCCTTCGAAAGAAAAGGAGGGACTGCCGCTGGAAATAGGGAGGTGCCCGAAAGCAGCTCCAGAGAAGGGGGTGAGGGGGATTCCCCTTCACCCGTAGACGTAGGAGAGGAGTAAGCCTCCTCTCCGTTCAAATAAATATGGAGGGTCCCCTGCGCAAGCACAGGTGGGTGGAAGATCTCCATTTTTTCGGTGGAGCTGCCCGTGGGCGGCTCCGTCGATGTACAAGCGGGAATGGGGACCTTGGCTTGAGAAGAAAGTCAGCATCTAGCCTGTGAAATTAGAGGCTGACCAGAGAAAGTTGTGGGAGAGGTTGTATGAAAAGCGACGAAGTAGGGGAGAAATACAGGTTATCTGAAGGAAGGAAGAGAGGCTAAGCTGGGGCCGGACGGAGCGCTGGATCCCGTCAGCACGGCTGCCAGGATGGCAAATCGCCGCGCCCCTTACGGGGTCGTAGAACACGAGATCGTTTTCTCCCCACCTTTAGGGGAAACACTCGATCATATAATCGTAGTTTGCTTTTTAATGCTTTTAAAGAATATGGTAGCTATGAACAATTACATACCATATCTATATCAGGCGTACACTGGTAACCTTAGTCTTCCAACTATACTAACTGTAAATCATCGAACCAGCAGGTAGGTGGATAGTGGAAAAGGAGTAGTGCCTATTGCACCTCTTTTATATCTTTGAGTATCTTTTCAGCTACTAATACAATCGTCGAAAGAAGGTGTTAAACGTTCAAATAAACTCCAGTTTGTTTTCTTGGTAGGTCTCAAAGATGTGCATCTGTATGAGTTTTATTGTATTGAGTTTTCTATTACAGGAATGATATTTTGACATTTGAAGCTAGCAGGTGTCTTTAAAAGCCTAGGAGTAGTTTCGAAATTCCTTCCTTTCTCCCTAAACAACGAGAGGGAATGGATAAGATCCTACTACGAATGAAGCATTTGATGGTAGCAAGGTTATTCCTTTGTACAAACTCCAGAAAACGGGGGTTCGGTTCTCCTGAGGAGAGCTTTATCATAGACGGTGGTCGCATATTTTCCCTTTAGAGGGGCAAAATGTGATAAAAAAGACGGAGATTGACTTTTTTGGATCGGAACCAGCCGGTAATTTCCCGGAATTTGATGCCGCTGAAAACATCAGACAAACCTTTCAAAACAACAGAAAATCGCTCTCAGACGCCCCATCTAATCAACGAAAGGTCTCTTAACATCGCAGCCTGAATATCTTAGGTGAATATTTTAGCGGCTGTTGTAGATTTAACCGTGCATATCAAAATATTTTTGCCACAATATTCATGCCTTCGATTTTAACTAGGAAGGAAATATTGCGCAGCTATGGTTCAATCGGTATCCAATTGCAAATGGGATATCACATTTATTTGTCCAGGAAATTTGATAGGATATTGCTTCAAGTGGGTTACGTTGATACTTAGACAACTAGCTAAAAGGATGAAAGATATCTCTTATTGAAAGTATTCGAGTACAGCCAAAGATGTGAAGTAAAATGACGTCATCAATTTGGATTAAAGACAATCTTATAACCGACATCAAGTATACTGAATCATTTGGTTCATGCTAGCCATAAAACCATTTTTTTATATTTATTTGGGATACTTTTTCATCTCAGAACGGGTAAATCTACATATTTAATTTACAATACCACCTAAATTACAAATATTATACTATTTAGTTGTGAAACAAATTAATAAAAAATATACAATATAAATTATAGAATTGCGAAGAATAGAGAACTTTGAATAAATTGGCATTATTGGTCGCGAGCCACGCAATCAGTTACGCAGAGAAATATGGCTCACGGACCACAAAATCTTGTCCTTAGAAATAAGTCCCGCAGGCCACACAAAACAGCTTATCCGTGTACCAACCCTCACTTTCATGATACGTACATCTTCCATTATGAACATGTGTATATTTCTTGGCTTACTTGTTAAGTCACTGCGTTTTCATATCTGGCTGCCAGGTTCAATTCCCAAAAGAGTGACTCCCTGCCTCCAATTCCTCTTTCGTATGATTAATGATTATTCTCTATTTTCTCAATCCCACAGCCAAAATGAGTAGACAATGGTCAGACAATGCTCTATTTTTCTGTAAATTTATCGGACAATGCTGTAATTTTATATAAAATAATCAGACAATGGTGTATTTTATGTAAAATGATCATACAATGCTGTATTTTTTATTTAAATTATCAATATTAGACAATGCAGTATTTTTATCTAAAATGATCACCTCCTGATCAGAGAATGCTGTTTATCATCTAAAATGATCAGCTAATGGTCAACCAATGTTGTATTTATATTTAAAATGATTTGACAAGAGTCAAACAATGCTGATTTTTATCTAAATGATCAGGCAATTGTCCGAAAATGTTATATATTTTTTAAATTTACTAAAAATGGTCGTATATATATATTTTTTTCAAGTTTAATAAACAATCCTGTATGCTATCCAAAATTATCACAATTGCACGAAATTTTAAGGGACGGTTAGCAATTGGTTCCACCACAAAAACAAAAATTGGCAGCTTCGGATTGCTATTATTTGCTTATAACATGTTAAAAAATGGTGTAAACTAGTACCGTAACAAGAGAGTACATCTAAGACCTATTTAGGAATAATTGGGCAAATCCTGATGTACCTCTGATCAAACCCTAGTTTGATCATAACTATAGCGAATCTTTCCTATTGCCCTATTGAAAAATAAAACATAAAATATAACCGCAAAACCAGACTAAATTTTTTTGAATTGGAAAAAGCTAATTAATACCTCCATTGATCTTCTTTTTCATATCACGTGACTTATTAAAACTATTTAAATTAGTGAATTCCTTCATCTTCCTTTCCAATGGTATCACGGTCCTTACAATTAGCATTCCCTTGGAATAAACTATGAAAAAATCGACTATTTTAGGAGCAATATAAAGAGTTGATTATATAATATGCAATAAGTTGAAGAAACCACCGTATTCATAAAGAATTCGGTGTAATTACGAATGTAAAAGAAGTCTGTTCGAGAGGGGTCATAAGGTTTTACGGCCAGTGGAAGGTCATAGATCTTTTGAAGGGAAAGATGTGCCTGTCTTTCAATACTCAGCAAGGGTTACGATTGCCCATGACTTCGGGTAAAGGTATAACTAAAAGGAGTTTGACACACCTTCAGGCGTTGAGCGCATGGGACCGTGTGAGAGGTTTGACTCCCAACCAGCAGTGCGCTAGCATCTGACCTGCCACTGAGCAGCGATAATAATGAGGTATAACGAAGGAGAATAATACAAAGGTTCTTTTTTAAGTAACTAAATAGAGAAATTCAGTTGGCTTAGAATCTCCAGAAAGAGAGCTTTCAGCTCTCCGGTCTTCCCGGGTCCGTGGTTGGAGCCTTTCTCTGAACTTAGGCTACTGCTGGGGGAAGTTAACATGATCGGAGCGGGCTTCACTAGGTACGCCCCCGCGCTTAACTAATTGTTTAACTATGTGTCTAATTATGATAACAATATTATATATTTATAGCAAATTTTGATACCAGCCCCCCTTTAAATACATTTGCTGTAGCCAACTGCAGAGTAATATTAAAGAAAGAAAGTAAACCAACCTAGCACTTCTGAGTTGAAATTATCGTAATACCTTTGTATTAAACGTGAAAAATAACTACAGAAACAACGTCCTGCAAAAACCTTAGGATCCGCTTAAGGCCAACGCTTTAAACGGGGAGTTATCAAAGGGGCTCGAATGTGTTGACTCTGAGCTTCTTCTGAGCCCCGAGAACAAAACTAACGAAATCTTCAAAAGGCTTAGGCGAAAAAAACATTAAAGAGAAATAAATTTTAAAACATGAATTTTGGATACATGTGGATTCTTTTTTTTAATTTTACGAAAGAAATAGAAAGGATATAAACAGAATTTTCCCATGGGGGAAAATTCTGGTTGAGTCATAAGTATTTACGTTTTTGTGAAATAGATATATTCCTGAATACCTAAACAATTAAAAAAATCGAATAATAGTATTTTCGCCATTCTTGACAATGACCTCTTTTATTCTAGCAGGTATGTTGTTTATTTCTCTATGGTAAAATTCAGCTGGTTTTGAGTTCAAGAAGTTATTTGTTCACAAACATTTTTACCTGGAATTCTTCAGGATTCAGGATTTTATTTTACTATTCAGAGTGTTTTGTGATAAACAAAAACATGCAAATCACTTGATACAAGGTCAGTGAATATGGCGAATGAGGTAGAAAAGATCCGCCAAGTCCTATATTTTTTTGCGTGATTCTCGCTTTTTTTGGTCTTTTGTTATCATGAAGAAGCACAACGTGTCTCCTGTTGACGAGTGCAGTCGTTTTCTTAAATGATATCCATGTGCACGTTGCAGATATTGACAGTACAAAGTTGCATTTCACCAGTTCCCTTAAAATATCTCCATCGAAATGTGATGATCGTCCTGGTCTTGGTTCATCTGTCAATAATTGGTCTCGAAAACGAAACTTTGAAAACCAATTTCGGACTTGGTTATCACTTATGGCACCTTGGCTATAAACACTACAATTTCTTTTGTCTCTAAAGCATTTTGTTACCCTTAAACTCCAACAACATCATGTGTCGAATATGCACTTTCAGTCCCTCCATTTTAGGCCATGATATCTTACTTTAAATTATGATGCACGCTTGCTTAGGGCTGATGTAAAAATGAGCGGCAAAATGTATTTATGAACGGGTAATTTACGGTTAAGTTTAAACCAGTGGAAGTTCGAAATGTGCTGTTATATTTTACTTCCAATAAACGGAAATTACTTATCATTCAACCTGATAATAATGGCAAATCACTGTTTCTCTGTTAAGTTAATAAAATGGAATTTCACGTGAAATAATGAATTGTTAAGGTGCGAAAATCTTATAATCCATACATATAGCATTGCATTACCATGTTAATAATAAATGCCCTGGAAGAGGGTGATAGTGCATCCCGGGTCAATTACCCCTGCTACAATTGAAACCTGGAGTAGCAGCTCTCTTTCTCTTTCTCTCTCTCTCTCTCTCTTTCTTTCTTTCTCTTTCTCTATCTCTCTCCCTCTTTCTTTCTCTTTCTCGGGTAATCTTTTGCATCTTTTTTAAATCTCACACTATCTTTTATGCGTCTGCTTAGACCCAGCAAAAGGCGAAAGAAGGCGTTGAATGTTCTAAAGTAATGTCCCTTTAAATAGTAACGGGTTTAATTCAAATATTGACATAATTTTTTTATGGCACGAGTAAAACAGTAATGACTTTGGTCTATAATCCACCATCTATACTAGATATTTCTTAGTTATAGAGGTCTCGCTAGCCTCGTGGATACGCCGTTGGACTTCTAGCGTCGAGGTGTCGGGTTTAATCCCAGGGAAAAGTGCCACAGATTTGATGTCCTCACTGTGCTTACCTCTGTGGTGGTAAGGACAGGTTATCACACACACACAGCCAATGACAATACCCCTGTTTCTCCTCTCCCGTTTTCGCAGCCCAGCACTCTTCTCCTCTTCCGTTTCAAAAAATCCTGCTATGGGTTAGTTTTAACCACATAGCCCTGAAACGGAATGAAATCTCTCCTTTGCACCCGGTAGACGAAGGGATAGCTGGTTGGTGGCCAAATAAACGAGCACATACCCTAGGTTCCTTCGAGCTTACCATAGATTGTCGTGCTGATCTTTATGGTGAATTTATTATCCTGCCTTGGCGCGAATCTCGTCTAAGACCAATTTACGTTTCCTATTTTCATATCGTTTTCTCGTTTTTTTTTTTTTAAGCTCTTATTTACATTGTTGTTGTTTTTTGCTTTTACACCATGATGATGATTATCTCATTATTATCATTATCTTTCCCACTATTTTCCTATACCTTCCTTTTTAATGAGCTCGGCTTATAATTATCTCCTTGTTTACGTTAAATATTTATGTTTAATATATTCCTTTCATCTTTCCATTTTTTTAATTGTTAGTTCTTATTATAGTTCTTTCTCCATTGCTTTTCTGTTTTCCTTTTACTGCGTTCTTATGGCCTTTACCAATTTCCGAAATTACTACTTTCCGTCTTCTTTTTCAATAGGCTATTTTTCCATTTCCTTAAAAGCATTTATCAACCCAACGAAATTGTCCCCAGGATAAATTAATAATTCAATTACATCTCATTCAACAATAGTTATCCTAATCTCATTCCACAATATGGCAAGAACCCGGCCTAAATTAATAGTTTAATTACATCTCATTCAACAATAATTATCCTAATCTCATTCCACAATATGGCAAGAACCCGACCTAAATTATGAGTTTAATTACATATCATTCAACAATAGTTATCCTAATCTCATTCCACAATATGGCAAGAACCCGGCCTAAATTATTAGTTTAATTACATATCATTCAACAATAGTTATCCTAATCTCATTCCACAATATGGCAAGAACCCGACCTAAATTATTAGTTTAATTACATCTCATTCAACAATAGTTATCCTAATCTCATTCCACAATATGGCAAGAATCCGGCCTAAATTAATAATTCAATTACATCTCATTCAACAATAGTTATCCTAATCTCAATCTACAATATGGCAAGAACCCGACCTAAATTATTAGTTAAATTACATATCATTCAACAATAGTTATCCTAATCTCATTCCACAATATGGCAAGAACCCGACCTAAATTATTAGTTTAATTACATATCATTCAACAATAGTTATCTTAATCTCATTCCACAATATGGCAAGAACCCGGCCTAAATTAATAGTTTAATTACATTTCATTCAACAATAGTTATCCTAATCTCATTCTACAATATGGCAAGAACCCGACCTAAATTATTAGTTTAATTACATATCATTCAACAATAGTTATCCTAATCTCATTCCACAAAATGGCAAGAACCCGACCTAAATTATTAGTCCAATTACATCTCATTCAACAATAGTTATCTTAATCTCATTCCACAATATGGCAAGAACCCGGCCTAAATTATTAGTTTAATTACATCTCATTCAACAATAGTTATCCTAATCTCATTCCACAATAAGGCAAGAAACTGCTTAAAAATCAGTTCTCAACAACATCGTAGAAACCTAGCAAAGTGCACAACCATCTTTCCAGTATCTACAAATAAATTTTGGATCTTTTAACTTCTTCATCATCATCACTAACTCTATAATTGTATAACGGGATCTTTAAAGATGGGTGAAAAATTAATAAATGTTTCTTTCTTTAGTGGACAAATGACTAACTTTATAATTTAAGAAGGTTTTTTTCTAGTTTTGAATAATAATTTCATCTTAGTTTGGTTATGACTTTAAAAAATTCACAAAATTTCGATATTTATATATATTTCTGAAATTCACCATTTTGTTTTTTGATATTATAAAAGAATTATTAGAAATAGCTTTGATAAAAAACATAAGTCATAACCAAACTAAGATGAAATTATTATTCAAAACTAAAAAAAAACCTTCTTAAATCATAAATTTAGTGAGAGAAAATTTCTAAAAATGTAACTATGGCTGCTTTTTTTTAGATTCTAAATTTTAATATTAGTAGCGAAGCCATTGCCTGCTATCTAAATGTTTAAATCCAGTATCTAAAAATAAATGTTTGAATGTTTTCAAATTCACCAAAAGCTTATTCCAGTTACTATAAATATAAAAATACTTCTGATGCAGACGTTCGATCTGTGGCGTACGGCCAATCTGACATTAACAAAGGGATTTTGCTTTACAAAGCCAACTAATTTACTCTCGGTGTATTTTTTCTAACATCGATGCTTATTTTTTAGGCCTAAAGGCAAGACAAAACCTTTTTGGAGATTTTTTTGAACTACGCCAAAAAAAAAAATCCGCGGGGCTTATTATTTCTCTCGAATTTGACCCTAAACATTTCTTTTTTCTTTGCTAGTTTTAAGGGAACAGTAGCTACTTCCTGTTGTTAAAGATTAAAATTGAAAAATCTATTTTAGAACAACTTCCATAAAACCTACGAATATATAAAAAAATACAAAAACCAGTCATTGCTTGATTTAAAATGTCAAGTCCAAATTTTTGGGCATGACTATATCCAAATCCCGAAATTTTCGCTGGAAAATATGTATTAACGAATGTTTTTTCAGTGGATTTGTCACTTGTCTTCACAGGATGAGCTTGCGCTTCACAAGCAGACCTTCGGTCTATAGCCTATGTCCCTCTAACCACATGGTTTTGGTCTAAAGAAGTTTAAAAGTTTCCAATATATATCGTAATAATTTACTCTTTGTCTACCGTCTTTCAGTTCCATGCTTATTTTCTAGGCCTAAAGGCAAGAAATAAAAGTTTATTTAAGTTTTTTTGAAATATATAGAAACCAAGTAATGGCTTCGCTACTAAAATTAAAATTTCAAATTAAAAAAATGCAGCCATGGTTACATTTTTAAAAAAATGTCTGAACTTTGCCAATTATAATAATTTTAAAAGGAACTCTAAACTAAATTTTCCCTCTTTCAAAATATCACGTTGCGAAAATATATAATTATAGAATAGAAAAAGATATATAAAAATATATTTTCTGAACTTCACTATTTGTAATTCTTTGAGTTTTAAAAAATTCCCCAAATTTTGATATTTATATTTATTTCGGAACTTCACCATTTTTTTTTTATATTATAAAAGAATTATTAGAAATAACTTTGATAAAAACCCTCATTTTTCCACTAAGGAAAAAACCCCCATTTATTAATTTTTCCAAAATCAAGTTAAACAATTATAGAGTTTGTGATGAAAAACATCCTCGGAGTTCTTTTTCCCATCTAAATTCGCTGTTACATTCAAAAAATTACAAAAGAATAACAGCAATGCCTTAATTTATATACACTTTTTTAACTTCATGACTTGTAAATACTTTTGTTTTCGACCAAAAATCGAACTGTTCAAGAAATTACATTCTTAAAATATAGTGTTATGCAAAAAAACCCCGGAGAAAGTCTCGAGTTAAAAATAATGTAATTGGAAATGGTTTTTCAAATAAATTTAACATTTTATAAGGATACCAAGAGAAACACACCATAAAATCGCATAATCTATCGCAGAAAAACACTTCAAGGTGAAAAATAATATTAAACCTAAAGAAAATTTATTTAAATTACTTTTGATCGATTTATTCTGTATGTTAAGATCAAAAATCATTTAAATATATGCTTGATTTAGCCTTCACAAAAGAACTAAGCTCCGTCATATGAAAATAGTCGTTTGAAACGTTTGTCATCATCATCATCATCATCACTAACTCTATAATTTAAGAACAGGATTTTTTTTACTATTTTAATAATAATATAATCTTAGTTTGGTTATGACCTATGTTTTTTATCATAGTTATTTCTAATAATTCTTTTATAATATCAAAAATAAAAATGGTGAAGTTCAGAAATAAATATTTTTTTAAATAATTTTTAAAACTCAAAGAATTACAAATGGCGAATTTCCGAAAAATTTATTTTCATATATCTTCTTCTCTTCTAATTTTAGATTTTAAATTTTAATCTTAGTAGTGAAGCGCAAGCTCCTCCCGTATGGAGGAGTGGTGAATCCATTGCTTGGTCTTCATATAAGGGAAATGCGGCTTTTCATCTTTTAATCATTGATTTATGCCTTCATAACTCTTCGGGTGTGCAATAAGGAGATTTTGGATTATAGCTATTCATGCTGGTACGTTAATCTCTCTATTCTCACCTTGAAGGAAATTCTATAATTTTAACAGATGATGTTTATATAGTGAAAGAAGCGTATAAGTATGAGATAGATAAATTAAAAAAATACATATATAGTTGTATATAGAAAAAGATTCTTATCATTTCTCAAAAAAAGATATCGCTTCCTCCAATTTTGTACCTTTCTCCCTACTATTTAGAGGAGATGGGTGCATTATAATGGCAGGGGTATTCAAAGTTACGAACTAGAATTAAAGTGTCGGGTGTCTTGTTTAAATGGTGATCATATTAAACCAGAAATTCAACTAAGAATAATGAGGCGAAAAAGTGGCACCTACATGCAAGCTAAACTATTGCTGAGAAAAAAAGTTAAAATATTTATTTAGTATCTTTAATAACATAATAAACTATTTTACCATCACTGTAGCTTTAGTGCAAATCAACGCCAAGAAAACTACTCTACCTAGACCAATTCTTAAGCCCTGTTGTACTAACCGTTTGAAACAAGATTAAGCTTATTTTGACCTTTGTAAAAACAGCAAGATTAGGCTTAACTACAAAGTCAACAACCGTAATTTTATCCTCGCGCCTTAGTCTTTATTTGCGCTCCCTCTTTCTTGGTATTTAATAAGTACTCTTGGTATCCTTCCATTTGAAAAGATTACAGTGCTCAATTATGCTTTCAAAGCTCATCTTATTGCTTAGCCAGATTTGATTCAACTTTCATCCTTTCTTCCTCTTTCATGGATTAGTGTATCTTCCCGTTATTCTAACGTGAAAATAGTAGGAAAGTTATTTTTTCTATATTTAAGTCGGAGGACAAAATTTTGCAGTAAGATGGATTGAATGTTAAAAGTAACAATGATGGATTAATTAGATAGATTTTCCAATAATTAAAGTCAGGAATCTGAAGTTTGATAACTGAAAAATACATATTGATTTATATATATCTAGAGTCATGAGAAAGAGCTTTTACAGAAGAGATGAGTCATGGCCAAAGGTTTTAAGAATAATAAATTTTTTTTTTCGCTTTTAAAATTTATGATAGAAATAATTATAATATAAATTATTTGAGGTTTATTAAAATGTCAGCAGTTCAAATATAACAAAAACAAGTTCATTCCTTCGCTGAAACCCAAACTGCCTATGCTTCTGTGTAAGAGAGAGAAGGTTTACCCACCTATAAAACCAAACCTCTACCTGTTACACCTGAGTAGATGCACTTGCACAGACAGACAGCTCAAAGGGAGCCTCGAGATTTCACGGGCCCGCGTAATCCGTTTGGGTTCCATTACTCGCCTTCTCACTGTCTGATCAGCGCCAGACCTCGTGCGTCATGGACCTTTGCGCAAAGCTGTGAGGTCACCGAGACTATCCCCGCCCCCTCTGGCGCACCAAGTCTAATGAGATCTCAGTCCCCATTTGGGAGGCTCTGGCTACCAGTTTCCGCTGAGGCAGTATAAATCGAGAAAATCTCTGAGATATTAGTACCATAGAGTCCCGTCTTGGCTAGCAGCCACATACAGTCTCGTACATCCCCCCAACGGCTTCCAGCTACGAACACGATGCATCAACTCTACCCGGCCTTGCTTGTATCTAAGGACAGAGTTCCTGCCGACAGACAATAGACACGGACAGGCAACTATCACTCGGTTATCGACTTCGTGCAACGACTAGAGTACTTCCTAGCTCATTTTTCAGGGAGGTTAAAGAAGAGGAACTTTGCAAGTTAAACTTTGCAGCGCCCAGTTTATTTGCCGTATTCAAGTCTCCAGTCAATTAGCAGCCACGTACAGTCCCGTACATCCCCCCAACGGCTTCCAGCTATGAACGCGATGCATCACCTATACCCGGCCTTGCTTGTATCTAAGGCCTGAGTTCCAGCCGACAGACGATAGAAACGAACAGGCATCTATCACTCGGTTATCGACTCATTTCTCCCTCGCTCATTTCTCAGGGAGGTTAAAGAAGAAGGAATTTTGCAAGTTCAACTTTTCAGCGCCCCGTTTATTTGCTGTATTCAAGCCCCCAGTCAATTAAGCTTTACGTGAGTCTCCCTGATAATTGCATTCTCCAATTTTTGCTGTAAGCAATCATCGTACATCCTCTCTCGGACTCTCGTACCCCTTGAGTCATATGTATCCCCCCTTTCCCCCAGTTTGGTACCCTGTGTCTCATTTTGTTTATTGTCAGTTATTTCCTAGTGCTATTAATATGTTTCGTGTATATAGTAAAGTTATATATTTTTCTATAATTAGTTTCTCTAATCCCAGAACCTCTAAGAATTGATTATTTAAGCCAACCGCATTCGACTTTGTTTATTTAACCCTCGCACTGGGATATGTATCGCGATTCTTTGGCGTACTTTCTTCACGGTCACCCTACGACATTCTGTTTCTGTACAAGGTCAGTTTCAGTTCTGGGTTCTTTGTTAATCGATCAAAGGGTTAAAATGATGACGAATATAGGTTAAATGAATGATGTAGGGTAATTATAATCTATTTTGAAATATTAATTTCAACCAAAATCGCTCTGTTCCAAAATGACCTGAAATGCAAGCAGATAGGTGATATGGGTAATGCATATCATCTTTAGGATCATTAAACATTTTAAAAACTAGGTACCCTCCTGTGAAGTAGTCTTCTCGTCCCAGCTCAAAAATCGGGTTGCCTCCAATGCCAAGATTGCTCACGATTGGAAATACGCAAGTGTAAACGCTTCATCTAGCACCATGAGAAGGAGACTTTTCGACAAAGATTTCAAGTCTGGATGGGCAGAGAGAAGCCACTTCTAACCGAAAAAATTCTTACTGATAGGCAATACTTTCGTTAAAATGTAAAGAATAAAATGCTGAAGAATATGTCAAAGTGATATTGTCTGATAAAGCTCTCTTCTGCTTGTTGGGAGCTTCTGGAAAATCCGTTGTTATGAGAATAGGGGATCGCTTTTACAAGCTCTGTGTCAAGGCAATGATGAAGCCAACGGGCACTCTACATGTCTGGAATTGCTTTTAATCTAAGGTAACTAAATCACTAACAATTTTGCCCAAGCTCACTGTCACAAACTCAAAATGGTACAAAAACATGTTTCATCAACAACTTTTGCCCAAATTTCGGTCCAATTTCAGGATGATAACTGTATTTTTCTTCAGGATTACGTACCTTTGCCTGGAATTTGTCAGATTTGAACTTAATAGATAATTTGTGTATGTAATAATGATCAAACCTATGTTTATTAAACAAAATCGAACAATATTAGTCAATATACTATCACAAAGTTTCTCCAGTGTCAAAATGAATTGAAGCAGTTCCATAGGACAACCGGCATCATTGTAAATATTGACTATATATAATCATAAAGTGGCCTTGAACTAAATATTCTGTTTATTTTATTTCCATTTATGATTATTTTTATTTTGTTTATTAGGAGGAACATTCTCATTTCATATTGTTTATTTGGTTGAGCTGATACTTGTTTCGTTAATTTAACAGGTTTTAACTCTGAATGGGTAAGTTTAGTGAACATTTTCTTAATTTTGCATAATGGGTTGAACATCTTTTATTTCATATTGTTTATATGGTTGAACAGCTACTGAAAGCAAAATTATCTTAGGCACATTTCTTTTATATTAATATTTGCTTTTCACCGTCATATTTGAAACTGAGCAAACCAAATATTGTTATTTCTGCAAATATAGTATTATGTACTTATCTGCTTTCTATTTGTTTATGTTCTTTACTTCTTAACATTAAATTTTCTAGTCATTTTTTCCTACTGCTTTGCCTGCATCACTGGTACAGTTTCAGTCGGAGAAAGTATCCTATCAAAAAGAAGCTTTATTTTAATTAGGCGATAATCTTTTTGATGGAATTTGAAGGTCAATGGATTTTACACCTGCCTCAACTTAAACTGCACAGGTATTCTAGAAAGTCAAATTCACGTTAAAAAACCCGAACTATTTTCATTTTCCCCTAGTTAAGACATAAATTTCATTAGAAGTAAATTACTTACTGAAGAGAAATCCATATAAATGGATTGTTCTTTTATTTTTATCAGTCTTATCTTTTTTCTAGGCGGCTGAAGCGAAATATTCGGTCATTTACAGCTTACAAACAAATAGGATATTTTTTTTATCCCCCTATTATATACATAATTAAGTTGTTTTTTTATTAATTTTTATTTTCGCATAGAACTGAAAATCCAATCCGAGATCAATCATCATTCGAAGAAACTACTAGGATAGTCTACTACATATTCTCGTGAAAATTTCTTATCGCTCACTTGCAAGGTGGTTTAACACTATGGCGATGCAGTACCAGTCGGATACCACTTGAGGTTGAAATTCCTTGCCTCGAGCAGGAAATTGCTAATCGTTCAGCTAAGTTTGATGCCGGAACTCTTAGGTCTGATCACTGAGAGTCCTCAACTGAAACAGAGGATGATTGAAGCGTAGGAACACCTGCTCTCACTAGAGATGTTTATGTGGATTCTGTGCGTCTAGGTTTCCCTCTCCTTGCATAGCCATAAAAGAGTAATTATCGATAATCACAACTATTAGTGATTAATATTTAGCCTTTCTCCATGATGCGGAAGAATATGAAATTTGTTTAGTCAAAGATTTGATTTGCAGGATCAACTTGATATTTTGTGGTAGATGACTGAGGCTACTTCTATCCGAGTTCTAAAGTCGAAGACAAAAAATTCGATTAAGTAAACTCTTGTCTCGTGGATAAAATATAATAGATTGTACAACATTCGAAAACCAGTAATACTTTTGAGAATTTAAAATGATACCACCTTCATTATCGTCACCTGGCTACGGATAAAATAAAAACATCTAAAGTGAGCCTAAAATGGACCTAGCTTTGGTGTCAATATACGAGGGGCCGTCAATAAGATTTGAGAATCGGTAGGGCAAAAACAGAGGAAGGGGAATGACTGTTTGTGGGAATCTTAGGACAAGTTATGACAAGTCAGGACATGCAGCTGCACGCTCTTGACTCGTCTATTTAAGAAGCAGTAGCTGATCGCAGATCGCAGATCGTCAGTCACAAATTTTTCAACAATGGAGAAGGTTGAGCACCACGCAGTGATCAAATTTTTGACCAAGGAAGGCAAGAAAGCAAAAGAGAGCCATGAAAGCATGGTTGCAGTGTACACCGCCACCGCCCCATCCTATGCAACCATTGCTCGCTGAAATAGGGAGTTTCGCCATGGTCGTGAGTCCCTTAAAGGTGACCCCCGTCCAGGACGCCCGTCAGACGTTAACAACGAGGACAATGTGGCCAGTGTAGAGAAGATAATCCTCGAAAGTCGACGGGTAAAGGTCGAAGAAATCGAGCGAGAACTTAGAATATCACATGGAAGTGTTATCATCATTATCCACGACAATTTGGCCTTGACCAAGGTCTCTGCCCGTTGAGTCCCTAGAAAACTCACTCCCCATGATCGACTTCAACGTCGTCAAAGTCCAAAAGGACAGAGTTGCACAAGCTGCCCCACGCGAGTGCGGATTCGAGGAGCTCAACCATTCTCCCTACAGTCTAAATCTGGCCCCTAGTGACTACTTTTTATTTCGCCAGCTCAAGGCTGCACTGCGTTGATGACGGTTTGTTGACGATGAAGATGTCCAGCTCGCCGTCCAGGAGTGGATTGAACAGCAGTCGGGAGATTTCTGGTTGTCGGGAATTCGAAGCCTCCGGGACAAGTGGCGCAAGTGCATTGAAGTCGAGGGTAGTCATATTGAAAAATAATAAAACACTTTTCTTCATATCTTGTTTCCTTATTTTCAAATTGCAAAACTTATTGACCGCCCCTCGTACCAGTCCATGTTATTTCATAGATATGTATGCGGTACAATTCTGGTCGCCATATATGCAAAATGATATTACACTTTTGAATTGAATCTTTGAACCGGCGACAAAATTAATTCCTAGGCTTAGAAATATATCGTATGAAGAGTGCCTGAGACTACTTAATTTACTGTAACTAAAAAATGGTATGCGCAAGGCAAATTTAGTGAAATATTAAAAATAGTAAACGTTCATAAATAGAAACAATAATTCAATATTTGTGTTTGATAACCAAATGTCGACTACAAATAGCGTTTAAAAACTAGTAAAAAAATATTTAGCATTGTATTTGCACAGAATTTATATTCCTATAAAATAATATATAAATGGGAAAAACTTGTTTAGTATTTCCGCTGAAAGCACTAAAGTAAATATGTTTAAAAAGGAAATAAATAAATATAACTTTAAAATATAAATTACAGAAATAAGATTTATAATTTTAATCATTTTTTTTTAGGAGAGATCTGTACAGTGCTGTAAATGAAGCGGAAATGTGTAAAAAATATCTGCAGAACCACCCTTGAGTTTTGAGACGGAGAGCAAACAATTATCCAGCTGTCAGTTGTAGCTATACATTCTATACTTGACACCCTCAATGCGGAGAGGATAAAAATATCTTGGGGAACTTGGGTGTTTTAAAGCTACAGGGGCTAACTTTACCCATTCCGTTGTAATCTCTCTTAGGGGCGAGAGACATGGACAGTTCAGGAGAATTGTTTCATTTTGTGGCCCTTAAGCTTTAGTTAAAGTTTCCTTTGGAAAGACAGCCTATGCAACCTCAATCTATTTTAAAACAGAAAACAAGACAAACAACTTACGCAGGAGTGGGCAAGGCCACACTACAACAGATTATAGAGTATCACAGTACTAAATGAATCCTGAATGGAACTTTTTACGTGCATATTATACGCGCACGTTATGAACATAGGGAAACCAGAAATTTCTTAGATTCCCTCAACAAATTGCTCGCGAAAAATGATAGGAATAATATGTGGTTCCGCGAAAACCCACCCTGCGCAGAAATATTAAACCTCAGCGTGTCTAACTAAGTCTACAAGAAAGGTGATACCTAAATAAGAAAAATAAAAATAAATAAGAACAAAAGAAGAAGAAAAGATGAATATAGCCGTGAATGTAACACTAAGAGGATTGAGAGAGCAAATCTTAAACTCAAAGTTATGTCTGTGATGAATACCAACTACGGAGGGGAAAAAGAACAGGATAAAATAAAAGCCGTACGTGAAAGAACAGTCAAATGGGCCTTCAAAGAAAATAAGGGGGCCCAAGAAGAAGATGAATTTGTTGTTGAGAATTTATATACACTGAGAAAATTATATTTTATCCTGGCAACTGCGTCACCTTACATCAGAACACCTAAAAAAATTTTGTATGTGAAAGTATAGAGCTGATAGTGCCGAAACAAAAGAGGTCCACGAGCTAGACAACAAAAGCGATCCAAATTAGACAATGGCTCACAATGTTGCCTCCAAATTATGAAATAAAGGAGGAATGATGAAATATTGAATTAAAAAAAGCGTGACAGTGTCTAAAACTAAAATGACCAAATATAACCGAAAAGGTAAGAAATGAACCCGAACACAACAAGAACTCACGGCTATTTCAATCATCCCAAATAAGTCAATCTTAACGGACAAGACCAAAAATATGGGAAGCCGACAAACAAACTGAAGTGAACTAG
The DNA here is from genome assembly GCA_963969495.1 of Ceratothoa steindachneri. Taxonomy (NCBI): domain Eukaryota; kingdom Metazoa; phylum Arthropoda; class Malacostraca; order Isopoda; family Cymothoidae; genus Ceratothoa; species Ceratothoa steindachneri. The sequence continues at coordinate 202,194,953 of OZ018318.1, read as the reverse complement.
CAGAATAACTAAAGTGAAAATTCACAGAGAGTGAACCCCAAGTGATAACATGAGTAAACAACAAAAACAAACACAAACACTCACTACAAGTAAATGCACATAAAAACAAAACATATTACTCAGACAACATAGAAACATAACGGTGAATGCCACATAATACACATGAATGTAACAGTGAATAAATGAAAAGGTAACAAAAATTTGACGGACAACCCGTCAAATTAATTAGATAGAACAAAGGAGGAATACAAATAACAGAATGATAGATATTAGCGGGTCTCCGCAAACTACGGAGAAGTTGTTAGAACGACTGTATAGATGAAAGCCGAATGGCAGATAAAACAATTAGGGACTGTGGTTTAGATTCCACGTTAATTGCTAGGTCCAAATAATGGAATATTCCATTCTTTGTCTTCTATCCCCCTGTTTGCAGGAACATTTAACTTAGATCAACTTCTTCTCTCTAACTGATTTCTCTTCTCACTCATATTGCCTCTTCTTCTATCCATCCACTGTACCCTCGGGCCCACAAAACACGTTGGGACCTGGCAGAAAAAGAAGATGGGAGCGGAGAGGGGTCGTCGGGGGTCTTTCTCCTCAATTCTCTATTTGGGGAAGGAAGGAGAACCGCGGAAGATACTCGATTGATCTTCTACAAAAAAATTAAGATTAACCTCGGTACCAATTGGTTTGTGCGCTGATAGGCGTAATGGCACAATACTGAGTTAGTGGCTAACTGAAAGACAAATAAATAGAAAATTGCTGAGGAGTAAACAATGCAAAGGGCTGCAAGCACTCAAAGCACTAAATTATGAGCTTTAACTTCCTTTACTGTGAACGTCTCAAGGATTGAGGAGTCTCCTTTATTCAACCTTGGCTCACTTGGAAGAGACGTAGGCAAACATCTCCCAAAATTCTCTTCGAGACGACTGTCGCATGTGACGATCCAATACTAAATAATATGGTAGAGAAATTATCAGCAATGTCCTCTTTTTTTACTCTATTTATTTCCCTTGGGACATGCAGGCGTATGACAACCACCGTGAAGTCGATCTAAATCTTGACTACATCCGGTGACTTCTCTGTAATCGTACGCTGTATTTCCATTCGGTTACGCCGTCCACACGATGGCTGGCAGAGTTTTCCGAACAGTGAGTTGATCATTCCTATAAGTAAAGTTGTATTCAGTCTAGTTAGTGAAGCAGGTAGAAGTGACAAAGCTCAAGAAAGAGAGTGGGTGTGTATTTAGAGTGCTGGAAGGGTGTGTTCGAATGCGGTAAGCGTCACTCAAATTATCAGAGCGGTTATCAAAAGAGAAAGAAAGAGGACAAACAACTCACGGAAACGCTGATCCGTGCTCATAATCATCGTATATTATTGTATTCCTCGCCACAAACTTACGTAACCATTATATTTGACAGCAGAGGCGCATCAAATGCGCATCTGTCAAAATTTGTGAAATAATCTATTTTATTCCGTTAAATATCATGAGGCAAAAGTGATTTCACGTAGCCAACATTATAAAGAACGGTCATCATCACATGAAAGTAAATGGCCGCCCCCTCTTCCCCCAATCTATTTGGAATCATGCCAAAATTCTCTGAGGAAATGGAATAAAAACACAAAAAAAGCAACGTTCGGCCGAATCACTAAATTCTCCTCTGTATTTATTAATATCATCTCTGATGTTTTCATCTTTCACTTTATGATTTCTGCATTGCGACAACCGTCGAGGCTATGGAGATTCTAAAAGCATTTCAACAACCAACGAGGGTATGAGAATTCCCAAATTCATGATTAGCACAGTGGCCTAAAAAGCTAAGAGCGCTCGATAGCATAGGTTCTACCCCCAGCCATTTGCAATTTCTTTAACACGTAAGAGATTATTCAGTCCGTTCGTTCTCACTATCTTCTTTATTGCTTATTCTATTTTTGCTGCTTATTTAGTCTTATAAATAGACGAAATCGCTCGTGCATTGTTTTCTTATTTCCGATGGGCTATTGACCATCTACGGTCTCATGTATGTATTGTCATTTTCCCTTCATATATTGAGTAGCGGCCACAATGATGCGGGAACTTAGGTTTCCATCATAAAACTTACGGTAACTTTAAACCAAATAATGATAATTAATGCATGAAAATTGGTGACATAAAGTAAGCATGGCCCTGAGGTGTACATGCATATTGTACATGTTAGGAAAATGAAACTGTAGTTTACTTGGAAAAGAGCAATTTTTTTAAAATTTCTGGTGACCAAATTCATCTATAAGAGTAATTAGTTTATATAGCTTTACTATAAATTATGCACTGATATCTTCTGTCACAGGAGTGCACTAACCAAATGTATTCCTTTGGTCTTAATTTTTTCTAACCATCTTGAAATATTTCCCAAGTTTCTTTAACAGTGCATGGATTTCTTTTCTTACTTCTCTATCCTTACGTCTTCCACAAATTTTCAATCCGATTTAGATACTGCCTCTAGGCAGTATATCTGAGTACAAAATAGTAATAGTCTTATTTGCATTAAAATAAAGGATACTATTATTTATAAATCACCATCGTCTTTAGCCATTATCCCACTGTTTGGTTTGGACAGTATCGACAACACTGCAAGCATTTATCTTCGCTTCCTCGAGGTTAGGACGTTCTCCACTGCTGCTCATCTTCTTCCTGGAAATTCCTTCTACCTAGACGCCCTTCAGCCTACCAGGAATGAGCCACCAACCTCGACAGACGCGATCCAGGATCGTTCCTCCTGCATCTACAAGCGGCGAGTCCGCTTACGAAACCCAGGAACTCTCATCACCACCTACGGAGACACGCTACCAACTGCCCGGATTCACCCAGGAAAGGAGTCCCTTGGCCGAGCCAGGTACTTCCGAGTCCCTTGAGGACCAGGTACGTGCACCACCTCCGATCTCCATTCCTCTTAATCTTTTACCACCTCAGTAAAGCAACGTCCAGGAAGTGCGTCCAGTTGCTGCGCTGGTAGGGGTAGACGACGCTACCATACCGGAGAATCCGAGGTCACCTACCTGACCTAAAAGTTCCCTACTACAGCCGTCAACGCACCTGACTCCGGCCGATCACGAGGCCCTCGCAGGCGTCAGGTGGGAGGTGGTAACCCGAGCATTAGAGGAAAATAAGGACGCCCCGGTTTTCAAGACCCACGATAAGAAGGAGATCTCGAGCCTCCTACAGCTCTTACGCTTCCGAAGCAGCCTCTCGAGAGGAGCCTTTCTTCATCTGCATTCACGACTACGGCTATATTGGATTGTCTTTACGTTCGGTTGGGGACCGGCGCTTAGGGACGCGCGTGAGCAATCCTCCTGACTGACCGGCATCCAGCTGTCGGAAGCAGCAATTTATGGCCCGCGTGGCCAGACAACGCGCATCCAGACCTTTGCCTCTACCAGAATGGGCCCTAGACCTCGATGCCCACAACGTGGCCGCTCTTCGACGGGCGCAACTCGTCTTTGACGACGTGCTCGTTAACTAGCGCGAGAGCTTTGCCAGTTACGATCTTCCTCTCCTTCAAGCACGTGCAGCGGCCGCGGCCCTAGTGAATCTTCTACAGGCGACTCTTTTTTTCGGGACAAGAATTCGTTCCCTCCTTCTTATCCTGGCTCTACAGGTCCTGAGCCGGAACTCATCGTGTTTTCATCGTCCTCAGAACGATATTTTCGGTTTATTCCACTGCTATCGGTTTCTCTCTGAGGTTATTCATCTTTAACCAGAGGCAGTGGTAAAGAGTATGTGTAATTCTTCGTACCCACATAAAGGCTTATACATTTATGAATTCCTATCTTTATTATTGAGTATATAAAATCAAAAAACGTAAAATACCTACCTTTTTACTCCCTTATATACTCTTATAAGTAAAGGAAAAGTGTGCAAGTTATTTAATTTGCCAGCTCCTCAGGTTAACCTTTTAAACCACCAGACTCGACAAACTCCTCTAACCGTACGGTTTTTCCGAAGATCCTGCACTCCTTGTGCCTGCCTGTTTTTTCTTAGCCGTACTTGTGTTGTATATGTTGTGATATATGTTTTTAGCTGGTTACTGATGGCAGTGGGAACAGATCATGTATTTTAGTCAAGGAAACAGGAAAAATATGTAGAATAGCGTTGAGGAGACGACTTTTAACATGAGACTGTACGGTAGGCTGTAATGTACGCAACCTCTCTTACTGTACGGGGTTTTCCAGAAGATCCTGTACTCCCTGTGCCTGTATGTTTTCGTCTTAGCTGTACTTATGCTATACATGTTGCGAATATATGTTTGTATCTGATTACTGATGATTCTCTCATTCAAGGAAACGGTAAAGTGTAGAATAGCGGCGAGGAGATGAATTTTACTATGAGACTGTACGGTAAACTGTAATGTGCGCAGTGATAATATACGGTGAGTGTATAAATGAGTAGCCAACTTTACACAGCATCGAACAAGCATTGGGGACGCTTTTCCTCTCCTTATTCAATAGTCAATTGATAGTTCTTTTAAGCCTTGTTATATTGATCTATTGGATACAGTCAATTGCCTAGTGTTTATAAGGGGCGTCTCCCACTTCTGCCAGATACAGTGTGATTGCATTGGTAAGTGGATGTAGCTGTGTTGTTTGGTATAGTTTAATAATCCTCTCATGCAGAATTTTGTAAGTTGCTTCGTGTATGTATGTTTTAGACCTCAGACAAGGTCAACAGACCTAAGTCGCGTGGTAAGCAATTATTCTAACTTATGATCCTATAACCTCAATAGACTCATTAAAAAGTAAAATTGTTACCATCCGCCCGACCGACCGACCTATCAATTATAGAGGCGCGTGCACGCGACTAAAAATAAAGTTGTTGAAGTGAGGCGAATAAAATGTTTGTTTTAAGTCTATATACAAACAGTCATATACATAATTCTTAAGGCTATCAATTAGGAATTATTTGTTATCTGTCGATTTGGTGCTGCATAAATTTAAAATATCAACATCTTTTTCACTATCGCAGATTGTTTACGTACCCAGGCTATGTTTACTGGTGCATTCACAATTATTCACTGTTTATTGAGAATAAGCTTTTACAATTTTATAATATTTTTCATTTATAAGCTGTTTTTATCTAGAGTTTCTATCCGCCTGTAAATTTCGTGTTTGTTAATTGCATGATTATTACAGGATTTCCGGGATCACCGTAGGCCAATCAATAGATTTACTCAAGACGACAACAGAGACTTACAATTTATCTTTAACCTGATCTGGCTGTTTGAAAGGCGGCCTTAATATCCTTTGAGTGGAGAAAAACCCAAACATTTACGAATGTATAGAATTCTTTCAAATTGATTTTTAATTATCGGTCTAGTTTATATTTATTTTTACAAGCTCAAACGTCTTTTCCAAGGTAACATAGGAATATTGTGATGATATCTAACCATGCGATTAATAACTAGTCATAAATGACTTATAGATTCTAGTACATTTCAAGAGTTTGTCTAAGCCTACCTATACGTAAATAGTGTCCCTGGATTATCTGCTCTTGATCCAACTTTTATTACCTATGTAATCAAAGAATATAAAATTACACTTATATGCATTTTGGCTTATCTTGCTTGATCGATACTAGTATTGGAAAAGGACTTTGGCATAAATAAATTTCATCCAAAGAAAACTCGTATAAACAAAAAATACAGCATGAAAGATAACAGGTGTTATCGGGTTTGAGTAACAAAGGTAATTGAGTACCATGACTACTTATGAACAAATGTCTAATGCCCAAAAACATTCTAGATCATAATCGGATTGGAAAGTTGCGAGTGATCTTCAAAAAACCTGGTTCAAAAAAGAAAGACTAACTCCGATGCTAATTAGGATTTGCTTTTGAAATTGAAATCCAGTAAGAATGAGCAATATAAGTTATTTACTTCTACCTTTTAGGTCGGTGGGGTTATAAACCCATGAAATTTAAAATAATAATGATTGTCCTTTGCGATGTTCAGGAACGTGGAAATGGTCTAGTTAAATAACCTGAAGCATTAGAACAGAGGAGCCACAGCATTTTTATTCTGAGGGTATATAAGACGTTTTAAATTTTAGGTCCTTGCCTAAATGAGCCCTTGGTAAATAATTGTGAAAGCGCTTGGACTCACATTTTATTTATCCAAAGGAAAAAAGATTTGGCAGTTGTTTGGTTAATCATAGTCAATCCCGTGACATCGGCTAGTGTTTGAGAAGGCAACAATAAACATACAAAAGTAAATAGCAATTTTCCGTGACCTGTAGAGAGAAATGTTGACAGAAACCTGATTGAGTATTTGAGCTTTTCTGGGAGAATTTATACAGATTGTACATACTAGAGAGAATTGATCTCTTTTGTACATAACCTGTGTGATTCTAATGATTGCGGGAATAGAACCTCTGTCAAAAGCGGAGTGTTTCGAGGAAATTTAACTGGGTATTAAAGATTTTGTTAGTGTAATTTAAAAAATAAACCAACAATATATATGTAAATACTGCCGAGTACTTACCTATGTATACACAAGGTATTTAATTGTAAAGACTTATAAGTGTTTCATCTTCTATACGCTTGCTGTTTTAAGTAATATGTCAATTATGAATGCTCTATCTTAGATATTTCGGCAATTGATGCAAATCACCTTTTTCAGTTGCCAACTGTGCTTTATTTATGGGCAAGAGGAAATGCCAGGGATCATGAAACGTCAATATTTGTTATATTAAGTAAGAGCATTTTTTCTAAATGGTAAGGAACTTTTTCGGATTAAGGAAGAATATTTAAATCATTGATTGAATCATCCTTGGCCTATACTCCTTGAGCTTCCAAAGGGAAACTAAACAAGGCCACTTGTACCAAAAGGTTTTGTAAAGGTTCCTAACCTTTGGTAGTTAGTACAAGTGAATCATAGAAAGGACATGTAAATCTCCTGGTCCTTCTTATGTTGAGAAAAGCAAGCTTATCCCTCTTAATGACTTGTCCTTTTCAGAATCAATCATCCTTCTTAGATTTTCAGAATAAATGATCAGGGGAAAATAATTACATATTGATCTCTTAAAATCTAGAGAAATGTGTGTTCAGGCTTATGTTCTAATACATGGTGGAGGGAACATAGCTGTAATTTTTAATCAGTCACTTATGTTAACGAGGCGACGTGAGCAAGACAAAAAGAACAACGCGAAAACAAACCTTTTATCTCAGTCACGCTGCCTCATTAGGTATAAATCTCTCTTTCAAAGGTTAATTTTTCTTCTTCTTTTTCCTTTTTTGCTTGTAAATTAGTGTGTTGGGAGTGTTTTTGCTGTGTTTTTATTATTAATTTCTACGTTCTGTGTGTAAAATCACTTAGTATTCTTAGCCAAATAACTTTTATCATCGCCATTTCCTGTTTATACGAACGCAGATGAATGTAGAATCTTTCATCTTTTGAAATCTTTGGTATTCGAGAGAGGTTATAAAATTTCTATGTTAAGGCTAAAATATAAAGACCAATGAAATCATCATAGCAAACTATTTCACAGCGATCCGACAGGCGTCATAGTCGTTTCTCTCTTTCTATATTCCTGCCCCATGTCTTTCAAAACGAAGAAATTTCAAAAATATTCAATATAAACTTCAACCCACCAGTCAATACACTGCTCACCACTCTCTTGCATTCCTCTCCATATCTCCCTAATGACCACTCTCTCTCCTTCTCTCTGCTGTCTGTTTTAAAAGGTAGCAGCGTGAATTTAGGGAAAGCAAACTCCATCTTTGACCTTATCTCATCTGATAGGCTTGCCATTGTTCGTTTAGTACAAACGTGGTTAGATGGGGGAAATACTTTTACTCCTACTAGGTCTATTTTTAGAACGTTACTAGATTCGCAAGAGATCTGAGTGGGGTAGGTTTTATTATTTTTCCATACATATATCCCTTCCTCATCCAAGTAGAATATTTAAAAAAATTGGATTCTTCCTCCTGACACAATGCCCATAATGCCAGTCTTTTTCTTACCTACACTCGCCGACAACGTATCCCGTGGTATTAAGTCACTAGTTTAAGTTCTAATAGTCACTGTTTTTCTTGCAAGGAATTGTTTCATGCTCCCCAAGCGCGGCGTGAAGAAACTAAAAAACTACTTATTTAGCCTATTTATTTGACATTCATTCCTACATTGTCTTTTTAAAGTCCGACCATGAATATCTCCCCTCTCCATATCCTTGAATAGAGAATAACATAAACCAACAGGTTGTTGCTAATCTCTCAGCCACTTTGAAACCCCAGCCTCTTCCTATTATTCTTGTCACTAATTCTTTTGCCTTTTTCTTTAACAAGATAGTCCATATCCGCTCTGGCATAGCATCGGCTTCAATTCATCACTAGTGAATAACTCCCCTCTTTTCTACACCACCCGAACTACTTTCTCTTGCCTCAGTTTTCCCAGAAGAATGAAATTTTCTCCTTCTATCATAGAAAAAGGTCTATTTTCCTCTATACCAGTGGTTCTCAAACTGCGGGTCATGAACCCCAAAGGGATCATCAGCCTTGCCTGAAGGCCATTGGGGGTCCTAGATTTTGAGGAAATTTTGTTATGATATTTAGGGATTTTTGTTAGTTTTTTTATAGTTAGGTTTTGTCGTACGACTATTTTAGTTAATAATGATTCATATTTTGTTTTGAAGATGTCGAAGAAACGCACATACAACGAGAGTTTTCTCAACTTTGGCATCTCATCTATCATGAACAATGGCGTGCAGTTGCCACAGTGCGTCATCTGAAACCCTTCAAGGTGAAGGAGCACCTCAACAAATTTAATATGAAATTGGCCAGCAAGGATTTAGCCTACTTAAAAATTAAAGAAAACCAGCTCAAACAGTCGAGATTGGAGACTGGAACATGATTTCTCTCTCTTTCAACACAAGCAAAATCGTCGAGGCCTGGTAAAAGATCTTTTTTTATTACGAAGCAGAAGAAGCCAACCACAATTAAAGAAACACTCGTTAAATCTTGTATAATAGAGGCTGCTTATCTTTTACTCGTTCAGGACTGTCAATAAGCTTAATTAGGTAAGTCTCTCTAACAACATAGTTTAGCAGCGCATCGGAACATGTCCCAGAACATCAAATTTCAGGTGATGGAGAAATTCCGACTCTCTCCCTTCTTTGCCGTTCAACTTGATGAGTACACAAACGTCCCGCAGGATTTGGTATATGCTCGGTTCATCTCAGAAAATCAGATGGAGGATAAGGAGTTCCTTTGCTGCAGCCCACTGATAACAACTACAAAGGCTGAAGATATCGTGAACATGGTGTCCAACTTCTTTCAAGAGGAAAGAGCTCTCGTGGGCAAAGTTGGTTGGTGTCTGGACGGACGGAGCTCCCAGCATGTTCGGCTCTAAGTCAGGTTTCGTGAATCTGATTAAGAAGAACAACTCGGATGATATTACAACACACTGCCTGATTCACTGTGAGTCTCTTGCCTCCAAGACAGTCCCTGCTGCTATTAAAGTCATGTTGGAAACTGTGATCCGCATCGTCAACCTTATCAAAGGATGGGCACTCAGCACTAGGCTGTTTCGTTAGTTGCCCAAGTCATGGATTTTGCCCACCAAGACCTTCTCTTCTACACAGTTGTTCGTTGGCTGTCAAAGAGCAATGTTCTCGCCCGTGAATTTGAGCTCTTTGATGAATTGCAGGTATTTCTGGCAGCTTAAGGGAATGGGACGGAGCAGTTTTTAAGGACATTTGAGAGCCATTTAAGTGTAGTCTTGCCTACTTGGCAGATATGTTTGAAGATTTGAATGGACTCAACCGGCAACTACAGGGCCCAGATATGACCATCATAATGTACATTAATGCGTATTAATTTGCTTGTATCAAAAAAGCAGGTACATTCTTCTCATTAAAATACATGATTAAATCAATTGTTCTTAATAAACATTAATACACTTTTTTTCGTTGTTATTGCTCTCTCTATGCTTTGATTAAACTTTCAAATGTATCTGAGCTATTGGAAGTTATAAAGGTGGAGGTCATGGTAGGTTTTGTACTACTGAAAGGGGTCACATACTGAAAAAGTTTGGGAACCGCTGGCCTAAACTAACTGTTTCCTAATAATTACATCCAGATCCACCCTATCTTTCTCCCTTGCCTCAATGATACTTTAATACTTCTATCTCGTTCTTAATAGTACCAACTTACTTCAAACACAGTGTTGATTCCCTATTGCTGATAATACTTTACTTATTTCATTAAAAGTGCCATTTATCCATTCGTAAATTACCCCTGTTTCCTTTATGTGTGATCGTGCTTTCTCTATATTTAGCACCAGAATGTTGAACGATATGCTTGGTACGTTTAGCTCATCCACTCTCTTACATTTAAGACTTCAAGCGATTCTTCAAAATCTACCTCTTATCTCAAACATCTCTTAATTGCATACGCATAATCTCAGTTAAGGTCCATGGCCTTGAATTGCGATATACAAAAATCCTAATTATTACTATTAAATTTACTTAGAAATAAACTTTGATAAAACTATCCCATCGATAGTTTCATGCAGTCTTAAAGAAATCCAAATTGATCAAAATGATATTCTCAACAATGTTGAGAAGGTTAAAGTTGTCCTGCAAATCACTGAGAAGCAAATACGTCGAGGTTTTGCAGCAGCTGTAGGTGTTTCATACAGTACAATAAATAAGCCATATATTTGTAAGTCAAAGTCACTTGTTCCTACAAGACTTACGTTTGAAAAGTAGTACGTTCACAGTGATCTAACATTTGACAAAATATTATGTAGTGATAAAAGAAAAATATAAAATATTAGCTACCATACTAATCGTGAAGTAGGTGGAAAATGGAAAATCTTATGGGGTTAATTTGCTATTAATGGCTTAGGAGCATTTAGTAAATTATGATGAAGGAAGCATGCAGAAATAAAGGCATATTTGCCTTAATTGAAAGAAGACATACTACCAGTAATAAAACTGAAATTAAATGGGTATTTTAACTTTTCGTAGCACAAGGATCCAAAACCTACGGACTGTAGTCAACAAAATGGTTTATAATTTCTCAAATTTATAAATTAAAATGATTATCAAAAATGGAGACCAGACTCACATACAAAATAAGTGAATAGAATATTTAAAACACAGCGTCCACCAAAAGAAACTTGTGAACTAGGATAAGTTGTCGGCGTATTATAGAGAGAAATAGAGCAAAGTTCTAGGGAAGACTGCTGAAGGTTGAAAGAAAACAATGGAATACGTTTTCTATATGCATTTGCTGCCAGGGATCATTGGCAATATATTCGTCTTATTGTCCTTATTTGACTGGTAAAATTTTCTTTTGTGTTTAAGTTTGTAAAGTCGTTGAAGTAAATTTTCCCTTGGCTTGAAACACATTGAATTGAACTATACTCTTAAAATGAATATCCATTATTTTTCTATCATCAAAATTATTAGGATATTAATAAAGTAAACAGTTACAAAGCCTTAACCATTGAAGTGTATTTGATCTGCTGCTCCAAATTCTTAAAAATAACTTGTCATGAGGCGCAGAAACGCTCACGGACGTTTCGTCCTTTTGGTAACTTCTAAAACAAGCAGTTGTTAATTTTGGAGTGAATTTATTTAAACACAAAATTGCGATAATCATCATGATCACTGATTTTGCAATAGATTCATTTTGAAGTGGCTTATTTTTATTTATAAATCTTTACTCTTGTAAATTCTGAAATCGATAACCCTCTTACTTTCAATAACTCCATCCCTTGTTAACATGCATTTTTAATCATCTCGAAGCCAAATATATTTTAATTAGCAGTTTAGACTAAATAAAACCCCGCTTCGATTATCAAATTATGTGTAAACATGTTGTCTTTATTATTTGTTTACATAATTGCCCTCCAGGGGAATTATATGTAGTGTAATAATCAAAGTAAGTTGTTGAATATTTATGCGCTATTTTTTGACTACTTAAGTTTTCCCCAAGGAGGTAAAAAATTAAATTACGTTCATTTTCCTGTGGATGGCTAGAATGCTGGTTAAACCACTAGACTTATATCTATGCCTTAGGTCGATATATTATTGGAAGTAAGTCATCCCATTCTATTGTCGGGGTCGATGAGACCCAGTTATCTTGCGATTCTTTTTCCATATGGTTCGTCGTTTGCTTTATTTGATTTTAATTCTATTTATTCCATTTGAAGGCTTGACATAGCTCACTTTTTCTAATTTAAACGCTTTCGCGTTCAGAAATATTAATATTGGTGCTTGGATAAATTTAAAAATTAAGCGGTGTTTATAAAGGTTTATACAACATTTTAAGTGTTTTTTATATCACCAGTTTTGTTTAAAATGTTTGTGTCTGTAGGATATAACTTTACTTTCCCTCCATAGGGTTCATGTTGTTAAAAATTATTACTAAAGAATATATACACAACGCATGGGATTTTCAAGTATCTGATATCTTAAAAAAAACTAGATTTACTTTTAGGAACCGAAAGGTTCCTAAAGGTCTTCCAGCCCAACTTATGCAGTTTCGTAGCCTGCAGTCTCCAATTCCTGCAGGAGTATCTGCGGTATGTTGTATCTTATTTATTATTATTCTTTGTGTATTTATTTTCCAAGGATAAATTGATGACCTCATTATTATTTATGTAGTTAACTCCTCTTAATCCATATAAACTTTCATGTATACTCTTTACTCAGCTCAAGAGAGTAAATATCTTATGGATGCTCGAGATATGTAAAAAAGAAGTTAATATTAACCATAAGTAATCCTTAAATCCATTCAACCGACAAATTATTTGCAACCTTGCTAAAAAACACTCATAAAATACATTTCTATATAAGTACCAAGTTTATTTTCAGTACTTGGTTGATAATTGATTTAATATAATTTTTAATTGACAGATTTGATACCATACTGAATCCATTAAAAAAATTGAGTTAGGTATTTAAAATATTTTCTACTATAAATCCATTATACATTAACATTGAAGTTTAATTATATGTAAAATGATCACCAGCAAAGCAAAAAAATAATCGCCCATAACAGAACGTTGATTCACTTTCGCCTTACCCATTTCCATTCCTTCAGACGTTTACTTCGTTTCCTTTATTAAGAAATAGCAGATATTCCAGAACGTTCCAATTTTACCTCTTGTATTCGTGATATGCTAAAGGAGAAGCGACGGTGTAGTGATTTAGTATTAAAGCAGGTGGTATGTAAACTATACTTTTATGGAAGTCTACATGTATTACTTTAGTAAAAACTTTTGAAAAAATCAAATAAAACAATAAAACAGATTTTTTTCAGTGACTTTAAGATGTCAGATGTATTATGAGCTTAAATTATAAATAGAAAGGGGCTAAACTGGGTTGGAAGCAAATCCAGTGTTAAGTGATGACCACCCTGTTGAATTCATACACTTAACTCTGTAGCTCATCCATAATTTGGATGATAGAACTATCGCCAGGAATTTTTTTTAAATTAATGGACGCGAAGATTTTTTATATATGATTATTCGTTTTGTACTTCAAAATCAAGGAAAAAAAACTAAATACACCACCAAAATGTTTGCTATTGCTTGAATAAGTAGCTTCGTTAGGGGAAGTAAAAATGTGCAGACGGCACATATATAAAAATAATTAGAAAAACAAGGAAGAAAAGGTTTCAGAAAGCTTATGAAGATGTTTAAATTAGGGTGGTGATGTCGATATTTAGAAAAAAATAACAAACTGAAGAAGCAAAGTTCTCGCGCTATTGATAACAGGAGAAACGACTCTCCAGTTGTTACTCCCTGCCCATCAATGGAAGGCATCCCCATTTAGGGGTATATCGTGACTGAAATTGGAAGACCTCAGATCAGAGTGTTACTGCAAAACCGGGCAAAGTCTCAGCTATGAATAATTATCACTACTTGAAATATCCCTGCATTAATGATTAACCATAATGATGCATATAAAATGACAATGCATACATAAAATGCACAAATATAAAAAAAATGAATAAACTTATCTTGAAAGATCATGAGCAATGGCTGAAACAAGCGACTATGGAATTACAAAATTAATACAAAATATCAGAATATGAACCAGTGAAGACCTTTCAGATTCCTTCAAGGTCAGTAAAGGAAAAAAAATAACAGGAAAAAATCAGAGTGATGGAAGAAGACCCGAAGATGGCCTCGAGTCCTGTTCCAAAAGGAAAAAGAATCGAAAGTTCAAAATGAACGAAGAAGTAAGAGAAAAAGAACATGCGTAGGAACTTAGGGTCTCTTTCGTCTTCTTCTAGTGTGATATATATATATATATATATATATATATATATATATATATATATATATATATATATATATCGAACATACCGCATGAAGGAGAAAAAAGGAATCATAATTTCTTAGGAAAATTATTTCATAATTCGAAAAATCCGTACTGAAGTGGGATTCTAACCAATCTGACGGAGTCAACAACTAAATGCTTTGATCTCAATTAGAGCAAAGCCTTTTATCCACTCGGCTATGCGGGAGAAAAGGCTTTTAAGGCACGCTTCACTTGCTCGCTCGGGACTATGAGAGAGAGAGAGAAATTAACTATGAATTCAAAGGACAAAGGAGAAATTGAGTAAAACGCGCAGCGAATGTACAATGTATATCTCTCATGAGCGCGAGAGATATACAATATAAATATATATATATATATATATATAGTGTAAAAAAAAGCATTTCAATACGATAAATTAATTAAGATAATTATAACTTGGGGATATTATCATTATGAAATATACTATAAATATTTATATACCGTATTGTGATGAAGATAAGTATATCGTAAGTCTAGTCAAGTATAACGAACAAATTTATATTGCAATAATGTAAAAATAAATGCAAATTATCTATGAGAACATCTTACAATTGGTTTAAGACTTATAAATTAAATAGCGAGCAGTGAGTACATTAGGCCTTATTATCCTATATGAAGTCATATTTCATCTATCACAGCCTGGAATGTTCGTGTCACGGATTTTACTAAGTGTCTTGTCTTTTGAAAATCTATTTTGGCCCATTTTTATAATAGAATAGGCCATAAAACCTATGATTTTATAGACTTCTATAGACCATTAACCAGTTTATGTATTTCAATCTCTACTTTAATTTGAGCAGGGTTTGAGCTCTAGCTTAGTTTGTCACTCAAATTGTAACTTAATCTATAAAAGAGGTTTAGTTATGATTCTCACTAAATTGTTGTTACTTAAGCTATGCCTCAAAATATTTCTTGATATCACTCAAACTGTACCTCAAGCTATTATTGAAACTCTGACTTAAGCCATAACTCAAAGCTTAATCCATGCCTTATATCAAACCCTAACTTATGCTAAATCTAAAGTGGTATATCAAAATAGGACTCGAAGAGAACCTTAAACCTTTTGTATCGAACAATATCTCAAGCGGTAATCTAAAAGAAAAGTTGCTAACTTTGAGTTAAACTTGGGTTCATTCGTGGAAACTTAGTGTCAACAGTTGCGCAAGAGCACACCAAAGTGACAGCCAACATGTGTTTTCCTTCGTAGCTTGATTTATTGAAGGTCTGCCAGACAAAAGGAGGTGAAAGGAGAAGGTTTGGAAATTTCCTGCGGGAGAAATTCCTCCATGTAGAAATTTCCTGCGTGTAAAAGTTTAAATATGATGATATTCACGTTTCCTCCTCTCCGTTCGGCGGGTGAATCTCAGGATGAACGCAAAACTAGATTTCCGCCGCGGAATTCAGTTCTGCGACGGTGGCCAATTCACTAACTGAGCAGGAAATAACCTTCTTATTCATGGGGAGTGGGTCCTAAATGGGGAATAGTTCCTACATAGGAAGTGGTTCATACAAGGGAAGCGGCTTCTACATTGTAAGAGGCTCCTATATAGAAACGGGGTCTTACACGTGTTAGGATTCATACATGGAAAGGGGAGCTACATGGGGCAAAGCTTCTAAATGGGGCGGGATTCCGAAATAGAGAGGATGTCCTACATGGGAAGGTGGCCCTATATAGGAAGAGGGACCTACATGGAGAAGGGGTACTACATGGAGAGTGGGTTCTACATGAGAAGAAGGCCATACGTGGGGAAGGTTTGCTACATGGGAAGAGGGTCCTACATGGAAATAAGGACCTACATGAGCATGGGCTGCTACATGAAAAGTAGTTACTACATGGAAAAAGGGTCCTACATAGGAAAGTTGTCCTACAAGGGAAGAGTATCTTACATGGGGAGGGCTTACTGTATGAGGAAAGTTTCCTATATGAACAGTGGAAGGGTCTTATACAACGGTGGGAGTCCTAGAGGGGAAGAAAGTCGTACATGGGAAGAGTGGCATAAATTGGGATAAAGTCCTACATAAATAGTAGGTAAAGTCCTTATTTTAAGTACCTGTACTGTGTTGAAAGAATATGAAAAGGTTAAAAAGTCCCATTCGAAATTTATTCAGGATTATCTAGGTTTACGAATGGAATTTGGTCACCATTATTCATTTTATGTATTTCTATTCTATTTGTATCTTTTTTCTATTTGTTGTTATTTCCAATTCATTTTTACTGATTTCGTTTCTCCAGCACATATCAGAAGCTAGAACTTGTTTTATTCCATTATACCTTCACGAAAACTCTTCATCTTGTTCTATGGTCTTCTAAGAAAGCAACTTTCCTCCTTCCTTAATAAAAAAACTTGTAGCTCTCTTCACTCATTCCATACAGCTCTTATTCGCTATTTATTCCATGTATTTTCTCACAACTGCTCGATATATTTAAGACCTCCATTTTTTTAAGACCATTTAATTTCAAATAGGATGTTTTCCGCTAACTTAAAAAAATGACTGAACTCAAATGCCTTTGAAAACTACCACACAACCTCTCAGCTAGACGTCCCTTCAAAAGTACTTGAAGGGCTTCTGCCAGCATAGGTTCTTTATCACATATCCTCCTAAAATGATGTTGACATTTTCTTGATTACATGCCTTCTTCCAACATCATTGACCGTTTCTTAATCTCATGTCATCCTATCACAACGTTGTCATATTATCGGTCACATGTTATCTTGCAACATTTTGCCATCTACTTGGTCACATGTCATCCTGAAAAAAGGTTGACATCTTCTAGTCACCTGTTCTCCTCAAACATTTATGACATCTTCTTGACCTGATGTCTTATTCCAACATTGTTGGCATCTTCTTGAACACATTGTTTTGTTGTTGCACAAAGGGGGTTTCTTGGTCTAATTTTTGTTCTTATTTACTTTCTTCTTCCCTTTTGCAATGTTATGTGATGGTTCCGTATATTATTTCGCTTCTATGTTGTCTGACCCTATATGTTAGTTTATGACGCTTTATTGTTTACCTATTTCTGAACCGAATTCGATCAAATCTCATTTCTCATCATGAGGTCTGGAACGTTACTTTGAAAGTAATTTTGCTAAGGTCACCTTCCCATAAATATTTCCTCCCATGAAACCTTCCTTGTTAGGAAAAGATAACCTTAAAATTTCTTTCAAAAATTGTCGTATATTTGGACATATCTCTTTACAAATCTCACTTGATCTGAATGCTTCTTTAGAAAAAGTTTTCTTAGGCGAGACGTTTCATCCAACGTTTTCCTAAGTTCACTCAATTCTCTATTAAAATGTTCTCATTTTGGCGTTAGTATTTTAAAGAAAATTTATAATGTTCCAACGTTTCCTTTTTTACGTTTCTTCTCGTAAATTAAGACCAATCTTCTAGAAATATTTTCCAAAACCGAACGTTTCACTTAGGAGATTTTTCTTCTACTACTTTTATTTGGGAAAAATTGTCTAATCTTGTAACTTTTTCTTAGAGAATTTTCATAACCGCTTTTATTGAAGATTGTCGTAGAAAATTTTCTTAAGTTAGGGCGTTCTTTTAGCAAAATTTCCATTTATTTAGAAGTTGTTCCTAAGTTTGAACATTGTTTTTTTTTTTAATTCCTAACTTCAGACAGACATTAAACGTTTTTTATAGCATTTTCCTAATTTCTGATCTCGGACGTTTCTTTTTTTTTCGGAAGACTTTGGTAGAAAACGTTCTGAAATTCAAACGTTTTTTTATATTTTTATTATCTTCTCATTAAGTTGCACATTTCTTTAAATAATTATCATAAGCTAAAATTGTTTGGTTTTCAACATTTTTTCCCATTTACGTTTTTTTAAAAAAATTCTACTAAACTAGAACAAGAAGTAACAATGATATAAGGTCATAAATTTTGTCCGACGCTCATCTAAATTATATTTTATAACAGTAATTTAATAATTAAACATTCAGTTAAACGAAAAAATAAATAGGGTAGGTATATTGGAACTTGGACGTATTAATAATTAAAGGGATTTTTGTATGGCACTTATCCAGGCCATACTAAGAAAATGGTTGAGACAAGAGCATAGTCTTCAACGCACATTTGAATTCTACAAAGGAGTAGGCCTAGCGTATAGGATGCAGATCTTTCTACTTTTCATCAGCAAATATTTGAAAAGTCGACTACGAAAAACAATAAATCTGGTTTTCATAGCCCGGAATAGGTTCAGACTTGATTCCTTTTAGCGAGCTACCAATGACAAAAGTTAATACTGGAATATTCAAAAACTTTCTTGAATGGTCAAAATACCAATAATTATGGTTGTCTGTGCCCGACTAATAATTATGCATGCTTTCCAGCAATTTAATTTCCTTTCAAAATGAAATAGTTAAACCTTTCCACTAATTTTCCTACAATAGTGTGTTTAGAGCTATTTTCATATATATTATGAGGTATATATGTACATATATAATATGAGTTATATATGTTGTTATATGTTATGATTGAGTGTGTGCATAGCGATGCATTTGGAATTAAGAACCCCACGTTAGTAAGTAGCATCGTATCCAAGAATGGCTAACCGGCCATGAAGTCACTGAATGTTTTGCGTCTGCACTCGCTGAGTTTGAACACTGCTTTGACTTTAGCATTCTAACGCTGTATCCATTAGAAAGCGACAGCTCTTGGTAATGTGGTTGAAAAAGTACCATTTTGTTACCAATAGCTAATCACATGGACACTCGTTGTCACACTTACCTTGTACCCAAGTGAGTGTCCTCGGTACAGAACTTGCTGCCGCTATGAGTAGTACTCTTGTAAAAAGCGTCTCCCGGAGTATTCACTTATTCAAGGAAACGGGTGAAAGCGCAAAAGGAACGTAATAGGACATCTAAAGCTGTGTAGTAGGCGTCGATACCATTTCCTTGTGTGGAGTCATCTTTAAAACCGTAGGTCCCCTAGTGTTTTACTTGTTATAAATTGGCAGCATCTAGGTGTGATTGCATCTGCGTGCATGTTATGAGACAAGCTTCATGGACAAAGGCCTTTTAACAAGGAGGACAGAAGAGATGCTACTATTCACTAATAAAATATCCAGGACAGGATTAAAAGAAGATGTGAAGGAGTTATTTTCAGTGCAGAAAACCACACTTTACAGTTTGTGATTTACAGGTGAGTAGTCCATGATACTAAGAGGAATGTCTCCTAAGATCATCTAATTATGGAACTACTTCTCATCTTTGGCATTTGACCTTATCATGTTTCCAAAAACACTCGTGTCAATTTAGAATAATATCGGAAAGTTCTTGGAGAACTCCTATCAACGATAAAAGAAGAGTTTTTGATGGTCTGTGCGAACACTAGCACATTTACTTTCTAGGCTCATCGCCTTGAGAATACTAAAGCTTTAACCTATTAAGCTTCTTGCCTGGAAAATACTCAATTGAGTCAAGAACCCTCAGTACAAGGCCTACAAAGCGAGTAAACCAGAAAAAGCCCTCATATTGTGAAACCATAAGTTTAATTCCTGTATGCTTTAGCAGGTTGCTGAATTTAGTATATTAAATTTCTAAACTTCTAATTTTGATTGTCCTTTAAATGTACTACTGTAAAAATAATAAATTTGTTACAGCTTAGTAATATGTATCTTGCCACAGAAAACACATAATTGGTGCGCTGCCAAAATTTCCCCCATATATGTATACATAAAAAAGTGTCCGTTCGTGCGAAAGGTCGTAATAAGCCGTAAAACGTGGATTGTTTATGTTAATGAGTGTTTCCAAAAAATGAGATTAAGGGATTATTGGATGATATTGTGTTTGAAAAGTGTACATAAAGGATATATGCGAAGGCGCGTTCTTTCGACTTTCTTTGTATAAACAAAATGCTACAACACTTAGCAACCCATATACCGGTGATGAACCGCGTTTGGGTAATATGCTAAACAATGTAGATACACCCCATTTGCTCTGAGGATCAACCATACGAGGGGCAGTCAATAAGTTTTGCAATTTGGATATAAGGAAACGAGATATGAGGAAAAGTGTTTTATTATTTTTCATTATAACTACCCTCGACTTCAATGCACTTGCGCCACTTGTCCCTGAGGCTTTCAATTCCCGACAACCAGGAATCTCCCGACTGCTGTTCAATCCACTCCTGGACGGCGAGCTGGACATCTTCATTGTCCCTAAATCGGCGTCCATGCAGTGCAACCTTGAGCTGGCAAAATAAAAAGCAGTCGCTAGGGGCCTAATCTGGACTGTAGGGAGAGGGGGGGGTGAGCTCCTCGAATCCGTACTCGCGCAAGGCAGCTTGTGCTACTCTGGCCTTGTGGACTTTGACGACGTTGAAGTCGATCATGGAGCGTTAGGTTTCTAGGAACCCAACGGGCAGAGACCTTTGTCATGGGCAAATTGAGGGAGATGATGTTGATAACACTTCCATATGATATTCCAAGTTCTCGCTCGATTTCCTCGACCTTCCTCCGTCGATTTTCACGGATCATCCTCTCCACACAGGCCATATTGTCCTCGTTGGTCACGTCTGACGGGCGTCCTGGACGGGGGTCATCTTCAAGGGACTCACTACCATGGCGAAACTCCCTATTCCAGCGAGCAATGGTTGCTTAGGAAGGGGCGGTGTCGGTGTACACTTCAACCATGCGTTCATGGATCTCTTTTGCATTCTTGCCTTCCTTGCTCAAAAATTTGATCAGTGCGCAGTGCTCAACCTTCTCCATTGTTGAAAAATTGTGACTGACGATCTGCGATCAGCTACTGCTTCTTAAATAGACGAGGCAGGAGAGTACGGCTGCATGTCCTGACTTGTCATAACTTGTCCTAACATCCGCACAAACAGCCATTCCCCTTCCTCTGTTTTGCCCTACCGATTCGCAAAACCTATTGACCGCCCCTCATAACTAGACGAAATCCCACAGCACAACATGACTCACTGGTATAATAGGCACAAACGAATTCGATCAACATTTTTTTAGTCTCGTTCCTTCATATAAACGAAGAAAGGGCTTAAGTGCTTCAAACTCCTAGCAGGGTCACCCAAGGCGGTAAAATCGTATATGAGGTTCAGGACGAACGCAACCAACAGCAAGACCCCCAACGGTGGACTAAGCAGACTGGGTCATATAAGATTCCTATGTTTGACTCTGGTGGAGGAGGGCAGCACCCAGCGGGCATGCGTGACAAAGGCGGGCCTTTATGGATCAAAAAACTGGTAGCTCGATGCAACCAGGCTCCCCAAAACCGCATGGCTCAATGTTTTTGAGCCCAATGGACGCGCTACTGACCAAGTGAGCGCGCGTGGCCCTCGCGCAGCCACGATCGCCCGACACAAATTTCTCAGCGAATGGTATTCGTCTGTTTTCTTTCCGGACTTATTTCTTTCCTCAAGGAGACCGGATAACTGCCGATGAAACCAATGCTTGGATATGAGCTGGAGTCGACGACGAAAATGTATGAAAAATTCGAAGTTGATAACTCAGATCTTATTTACAGCCACCAATATCCTTTTTTGAGGCAAAATTTCTAGATCAGCCTACTTTAACGCGCAAAATGAATATAAAAGTAAATTTGGTGCAAAATAAGGAAAAGAAAAATGACGATGCGCATTTTTCCTCAGTCTAAACTTTTTCCCTGCTGCTCCTCTGAATAGCCTCATTTATATTCAGAGCATCGCCAATCAAAAGTCATTGGGATAAAGGCAAATCAAACTCACGCTTGAAATAGATTGTACATTTCGTATATTTTTAGCATCTTACGGACTTGGTTCTCTCCCATGGCTTTACATTCGTTCTCTGGGTTTTGCATATTCAGAGTTCTGAAAATGTGTTCGTAAAAGCCGCGCCACAGCATATAATATTTTTTCTACGAGTTTTCAGGTTCATCCACCCCTTTTTGCTTTGTTCACTGTTAAGTACGTTTTTGTAATAAATACACCCTAACAGGAGAAAAAGTAGTTGATGATATTTCACACGTTTCTAAATTCGGTGTGCATAACAAGTGTATATTTGGAATTAAAAATGTGCGCAAGGAACTTTTCATAGGTATTCTGGATGCTAAGAACGATAGCTAAAGCAATTTTCCCAAATCTTGTCCTATTTGACACATGACGCGTGAACAACAGCTATGAATAAACAGGGTGCTTTTTCTTGTTACTGAAGGTGGATTATGTCTGTTGTTCGGTACAAAAACAACTGCAAAACAGCTTCAAATACTTTTTACTCTTACATATTACATCAAATCTCGTTTTCTATTACAATTTAATCATTAATAGACAGCTGAGGATATTATTCTATAAACAGGTGCCAGGCATAGCATGGCCAACCATGCCGCAGCTGATATCTGGACGTCTGCACGTTCTTTAAAAACTAACAACGTTAGGTGACAATCTTCCACAGATTTTCGCCTCCTCTTCATCTCTTTACATTCTTTCTGGCGGAGATTCTCCGGTCGGTTTTCGTTAAGAGTGATATTAAAGTGTAGGGAAATGTGATGTACAAGTTTTCAATACTAAATATTGTGCTCATTTTCTGTTTTTATACACACAAAGGCGCTACAGTTTGTACGTCTTGTACAAATCTGCTCCTCTATTTGGGATCCATTAATATGGGAGGGTCTAAATTTGCCATTATTCCACTCTTTTACTTCTATTTATATTTTTTATATAATTTTCACTATTCATTTTCATTATTAATCCTCTCGATAATTTGTCCGTTTTATCCTTTTTTGCTTTTCTATCATTATCTTTTATCATATTTTATTTTTCTCTTTATTTATATTATTTGATTATTTAGTTCCATTAGGTATCTACTATATATTATTTTTACTTTTCATCGTTTACTTTCTTGATCAATTATTAATCTTTATTATCTGCCTATTATAATTATCATCTTTATTTGTTTTTCTCATTATTCGTTTTCAATAATCACGTCTTTTATATTATTAGTCATCTTTGACTTTTCTTATTCCTTACTTTCTAAAAGGCAGGTTGTCGAACCATCACTGTTCATACCTTCATTATGGTTCTAGGCCTAATATTTTTCCTTCATTGGTAATGCTCATCATTGTATTATAAATTAACACGTTGGTCACGTCAGATCACTTTATTTTATCAATCGAAGGCAAAAAATGCGATGTATTAAGCAAAATGGAATCACCAAATCATGGAAAAAGAAAACAGCACAAAAGTATGCCTTATTCTATTCATTTACTGCTGCCATGGAGTGTATCTATTGGTTGTGTGATCTCGTCCAATATGCCTTGGTTGTTTATATGTTATTCAAGTTTACTTAAAGAGGAGTTTAAGCTTACTATTACGACTTCAGCCAGGAGAGCCGTGTTAATAGTTATTATCTTATATGTGAAGATATTTTCAGTAATATTCGAATGAAAACACTAACGTTAGATGTACACAGCTACCACCTGTATCTATTGGTTTAGTGTCGCCTCACATAATATGCCTAGAATCTCTTTATGGTTGTCAAGTTTATTTTTGAATGACTCTGATAAGCTACGTAAGATATCAGCGATGGGGAGATCAAACTATTTTTATCTTATATTTGAAAAACATCCAGCCTAAAGTTCAATTGTTAACGCTTATCTTACAGTTTGATAAGGTATTCCTTGCCGCACATTTATTTTTCACATAATTGCACAATTATGAAACAGCAAAGAATCTAAGGTACGCTCAAGGCTAGTTCAGAAAAAATAAAGGAGAGGAAGGTAGCCGGAAGTGAATGGAACTTAAAAGGAAGAGAATATATGTATAAAGAATTAAATCAAATTTTAGTTGTGTCATATTTTAAAGGAATATTTCTAGATTCCTTTCATAGATATATTTACTGCAGTGAGTTCAAAGTCATTCTTAAGCCATGTATTCCAAAGCATTTGTTTACTAGCTTCAAATCACCATTTCTAAGGGCCGCTCTGTTATCTAAATCATATATTTATTTATATTGTTTATACTGAGCCTGTTTATTAATAAGTGGTTAAAATGACTGTAGTAAAGCCTAAGCATTATTTAACATAATAATGACTTGACCGTTCTAGGCTGCCCAAATGGTGTTTTATTACAGCATGATAAATATAAAGGATAATGTATCCAACTTCCCCATGAATAATTTTTTGAGATAAGTGTAGATGAAGATGAAATGTGGATTCTTTATCTCTGGTCTAAGCACATAATGTGAGTTGATGGCAGAAAAAACGCATTCCTATTCCTAGTCATGGTTTCCATAGCTGGATGCTATGCTTCGCATGTAGTGTAATATGAATTTATTTATTCATTATTAGCTCTCCAATAATGGGAAAACAGTTACCGAGACCAATATACTCAATCATTGCAACATAAAAATGAAGTCCTCTGCACCCGAAAAGGTGGGCTCTTCCTTTCTGGCAATGCACCCAAACACGTGGCACGTTTGACACCTGACACCAGAACCTTTTTTTTTTACCTCATGTTACGAAGTTCTTCGATAGCGTTCATATTTAACTGATCTTGCCCTATGTGATTGTTATTTATTTAGGTCGTTATAATTTCATATAATTGCACAATTTACTCTAATATAGAGGTGGAAAAGGTATAAAAATTATATTATTCCAAAACAATGGGAGAACATTGCCAATAATGAGGAAAAATCGCTATATCAGTGTATTTTTTGTATACAAAAATGATATTAGTTTTCTTTTTAAAAACGACATCAATTCCTTAACAACATAATTTAATGACTTGAATAAGTTAGCCGCACGGATGTTATTCTTCCAATGCAATTTAAGTGGGGGGGGGGGAAGGTTTGTTTATCAACAATGTAGTTCTAAGTTCAGAATTTAATATTGTTGCTCGACATATTCTAATATTACAAGATTTTGGCATATAAAAGGAGGCAAGAATTGAACTGCATGTCCCAAATGAAGTCTTACAAGTTAAAATAAAGGAATAATACTATTTTCCTATTTAAACGCTAAATGTTTGGTTACGCATCCGAGAATTCTGTTCGTTTTTTATGACGCTACAGTGCATTGTTATTTTTTTTTCTTCGATCACTCGAGATTTAGAGAGGGAAATACTTCATTTTGCAACTAATTAAATTAGACAATGCATATTGTTATCTCTTCCTGGTCTATCATGGCCTATGAACATTAATATATGCTTGTTCACTTTTATTTGAATCTGCCATCTTTCCCAGCATTTTGCGAGTTTTTACACTCACTATGGTATTTTACCCGAGGACCTAATTACCTATAAATCAAGAAATTTTTAAAATTTACCTAAATTTATTTTAACTTCGTATATTTAAGGTAAAAAATTAGAAAGAACTCAGGCAACAAGCCACTAAAGAACGCCGCTAGGAACTAATATTTTTCTTCAACTATTTTTATTAACTCTCTGACGAAGGTTTTTTCAGTCAAAATTCAATCCAATTTATCAAATTACACTGTCACCTATTCCATGCGCTTTAAGATTTAACATGAGTATTTAATATGCAACAGAGTCTAATAAAAATTCGAGAGGAGATTTGGTTGTATTAAGCGAGTTTTTAGCAGTTTTAGTTGTGTAGGTTCGGTTTTTAGTTATCGCGTCAGCCTATGCTTTAAAGCATTTTTGAGCAGCAGTGGATTATGATCATATTTTAAGGGATTTGAAACACATACATGGCCACTGTGAGTATGTTTCTTGTCTTTACGATCAATCTAAATACACAGTTGGCTGTCAAAAGGTTGACAAGAATTTGCTAGTATAATATACATATGCATTTTTAAAAATTTAATGAAATGGCCCGCACTTACAATAAGCTATTAAACAGGTAACAATTCGATTGAACGTCCTTGGGCACCAAAGAGTATTTCAGCTTTAACTTACGGACATATCTCGAAAACAGTGAACTAATACGAGTATAAGCAACCATATTTTGTAAATGTACTTTAAAGAAATAACTTCACTTTTAGTAACTGTGTCAAAAGCATTTTCTAAATTAAGATCTAGTAAATTTATAAATTCATCTTGTTCAAACGATGCGATCATTTCATGAAAAATATCCCCCAAATAAATTTAGACATGAACGTCCACGTAGAAACCAGAGTTGTCTCATTTATTTAGCTATTCAAATACCCCTCTGAATACCTACTTTCTCACCCAAAAGAATTTTGAAGATTTATATGAATAAATTTAAATTCCCTTAAAATATTATTTATAAATTTTATCCCAGTAATGAGTACAATTTTGGTATCTATTGTATTGGGTTGAGGAATAAGTTCTCGCGGTTTTATCAAATTTATTCAGTACATTAACAATTTTTAAAAAAACTTAATTTTTAACAATATGCAATTTAATCAATAATGTATTCTCCGTTGTTATTTACGACTTCTTCCCAACGTTTAACTAGTTTTACGATGCCTCTGCAATAAAATCTCTGGATTTTGACTCGAAGAATTCGTCTAACCAGGTTCTTAATTCCACATCAGTATTTAACGAAACGCCGGTTAATTGTTGGAGAGCGATCGGAACAGATGGAAATCCGATGGAGCCAAGTCTGGCGAATATGGAGGATGCGGCAGGATTTCCCAATTAAGCGTTTGGATTACGTCTTTTGTCATATTAGCAATGTGTGCACGAGCATTGTCGTGTTACAGAAGGAGTCCATAACGTCGATGAGGTCGCTTTTCACGAATAGCTTGGGCGAGTTGATACATTTGTTTAACGTAGAATTCTGCATTGACAATATCGATGATCCCAAGGGGCTCATAAAGAATGATGCCTTCACAATCACACCACACACACACACCATTGTCTTTCGTGGATGAAGTCCTTGCTTTAATCGCGGAATTGTTTTTTAATTGGGGCTAAGCCATTGTTTTCGATGGTTCATGTTGACATAAACACACCACATATCGTCGCCAGTGATGATGTGGTGAAGAAATCTGTGCTTATATCCACGAGTAGCCTTTTGACGAGCAAGCAAACCTGCGACAATCGTGAAGCGTTGAAGTTTGTTGCTTTCGCTCAAAGTGTGCGGAACCCATGCACCGAGTTTTTAAACTTTCCTCATCGAATGAAGGTGATTCACTACAGTTTTATGATCACACGCTAATTGTACAGCCAATTCTCTATTCGATTGACCAGAATTTTCATGAAGAAAGTCGTTCAATCGATCTACATCCAACTTAATGGGGCGACCAGAACGTTCTTCGTCATTAAGATTGAAATGACCGTTTTTGAAACGTGAAAACCACCATTGAGCTTTCCTTTCTGATAAAGCATTTTCTCCATGCACAGCACAAATATCGCGACGAGCTTTGGCTGCGTTTGCATTGTTCCCGTCTCGATTGAAAATAATAACAAGTGTCGAAAAGGCACCTTTCTTTCAACTTGACATTCTATTTTGAGGGTACAGAACAAAAATTAAATTACCAGAACTTTTAAATAAACCGCAATAACTTATTACTCAATTTCAAGACATAACCTAAGCAAAAGCCTAATAGTCTACGCTGTTGCAAATTTTGCTCTCATTATTTATTATTGTTTCTTAATATGTGCACAAATCACGTCAACACAACTTAAATCAACACAATATTAAAAAAAACCGCGAGAACTTTTTCCTCAACCTAATAGTTGTTATATGTACAAGTATTTTCAAAAATGTTTAATGCGCTCTCCAGTCCATGGCATTTAGCCTCATTTTAGTTGGCTATGCCTTACTTTTCTTTCATAATTAATTTTATGAGTTTTTCGTATAGATATACAGTAGAATAAATAGAATACTTAATTAAAGCCAGCTGTCCTTTTCTGTCAGAAATAAAAGTACGCATTCCCAGAAGTGCAGAGAGAAAAATACTTCTTTGAATCTCGAATCACAATGCATTAAACATATTATTATTTCCTTGTTTTAAGGATGTTAATATTTTTAATTAAAACAAAGAAGCAAACACCAATAAAGAAATATCAAAGAAATTTTGTAAGGAGAGATATCCAAACGAAGTAATGAAAATGAAGGAAGCAAAAATTCGTAGATATTTACACTCAAATCCACATGCTGAGCTTGTTACTTGGAGGAAACGTTATTTTACAGTTTCAGCTGTAGTATGGCTTTTCAAGTTACTACTAACGCTCATATGTGGTATATTTGACGGTTACTGGGTATTAATGAATGGTTTCAAGTATTTGGAGTTAGCGTTGTTCTTTATAATAGCTACAACCTTCCCTGCCACGGGCTGAATTAAAAAGTTGATCTACTGTTATCTTCCATACAATTTCATTACATAGAAACGAAATATGACAGGTTTGTAATCATTTTCCTCTAAAGACACAGAGGAATTCATGGAAGCAGGGAAGAACAAGGGCGGAGTACACGATGTAGGTCTCGTGTGAAAAAAAAATGTATTACTTGGCTACAGATGGCTATATTGAACTTTTCTATACATTTCACCTAGGTAAATATTTCCTCTTCTCCAGAGAAAGCATATTTTGTGTATTTGAGAGGGAAATCAGGGATGGACCTGTTTTAAAAAATTTATTATATAGTGTACAATTTTAATTATTATGTTTGGGGTTTGTTATTACTTCATAGCGCAGATATAACCAAAATTCAAAAATATTTATGAACTTTTATCTGAATTAAGAAACATACCGCTTCAGTTTATGAGGTTTAATCAATTTGTGGCAAAACTTTTAATAACACTGGGCACTACAAACTTTATTATCTAAGTTTTTTAGCTGACTTAGAACAATTTTGATAAGCTGAATCCCGAAATCTCATTAGTTCTGGTCATCAGGTTCACTTTTTGATTTATCGCGAAATTATGGTTTTTACACGTATGGGTATTTTATATTTATATGATGGAAACAGCTTTCTTATTTATTTAAATAAATGAATTATGAAGAGTTTACATGCGGCACTTTTTGACCAACTAGTACTTTTCTTTTACAGGTAAATATAATGGATTCGGCCAGAAGATCTTACAACAATAAGCACGATGTATTCTGCTACATCTATGGCGATTATACCGTTGTTCTTGATAGGAATCTAGCCACAAGGTTCATAAAGCTTGTTTACCATGCTTATTTTAGTAAGAAATTTGGTGGCGAGGATAAAGCTTGGGCGCTTCATATGATATGAAACACATGAATCGAGTAACTTCGTCGTTGGAAAACTGTTACAGCTATCATCTTAGCCAGTTCATACAAAAGTTTTTAAAATGCACTTGGCATTTTCCCCGTTTCAAAGCTTGCTCATCCTGTACTAAATTCAATTCCCACACTACATGTAAATAATTCTTATTCTTTTTTCCCCGTACGATATATACGCATTTTTTCAGCCAATCACAACCATAATCTGACACATTTTAATCTACTAAATCAATGTCGAGATCCCTTGATTTTTGTATCGCTTACATTCATAAAACCATTTGTGTTTTCTCCGCCTTCCAGACAACGTCAGTAAACATTAATATCCATATATTCAGGTATTCGAATGTCCAAGTGTTCAGAGTATAATTTCCACTTTTTCTTTGTATTTCTATTCTGACATAAGGTCATAATCCGTGTGCGTAATACCTCCTGTTGCTATTGCCTGTGCTCTTACACATTTTGTCACTTTGTCCTTACTACTCATATTTAAGCCTCGTATTCATACGAGCGTGTCGATATTCATTCGATACAAGAAAATACACTTATCTCATGTAAAAATCTGACATGTATATTTGATATTTATTGCGATTTTTAACAGGTGTAATTGCTCTCAATTATATCTGTTAATATCTTTGTGCGTAAGTAATCTGTGCCAGCTACTTCTTCGCTATTGATTTAACTGGAATCAACAGAAAGAAATTGAACAACTTCTAAGTATCCTGATTTTGCATCAAAACGTCCTTTTGTAGCTCATTGTGATGAGATTCCAGTACCTGTGTTGAGGAATAGGCCGAACAGTAGTTGGAATTTTCCCCGACTCTTATATATCCTATCATCTCGAATGTGGAGGGGTCGTCGTACTAATCCTTATACTTCGTTCGGTCCGTGCCCTAAATGGCTTTATTGAATCAGAGTGCTTAGAGGTTGGCCACGGAAGGATTGGAATGAACTTTGCCAGCAAGCGACCCAAAGGAAGTTAGATACACAACAATATCAAAATAAAGTTTTAATGAACACTAAACAAGAATATATATATATATATATATATATATATATATATATATAAATATGTGAAAGGGAAGGGTTACCTTGGATCCTGATGTTCGGGTGGCGTTGGTGAGTAAAGGTGGTAAGATAAGGGGTGGAGACGATGAGGTAAGTTCTCCAGGGACCGACCTGATCCCACAATTCCTTCACGATTCTGCTGGAAGAAGGCGGTGACGGGAGCTTCTTGTGAAAGAGGGCCCCACGCTCGTGAACTCTCAAGAACATTGGGTGATTCTTCAAGGGGAGGGGGGGGAAGCGAAGTGCCCCCTCAACATGTATGGTCACGGAGAAAAGCCGGGATGTAGATTTATCGCTTAGGGAACCAGAGTGAGCTTGTTGGTAGCTTCGGCTCTGACACGTGAGTACGAGCTTGGGTCCGTACTGACTTGCAGACCAACGGGATAAGGAGCTTCACTAACTGGGACCGATCTCCTCTCTGAAGACTTGATGCTTTGACGACTTATCACTACACCGAAATAGATGGAAATTCCTGCCCCGACAGACGCTGTGCAAGCTCTACTACTGAGGGTTAAAAGAATTCATCTTTTATACTCGAAACTTGGGAAAGGTTTGCATGGCTCCGAACGTAGATTTGATATCAAGTGCCCTTCTTCAGTTGAGAAAGTCTTGATTATCTCCTCCATTTGGTTCTTTGGCTCCTCCCGGGAATCAGCGGAAGCCAAGATGGGTTCCCCTTTATCGATAACCAGTCGAGGAAGGGACGCGGTGGTTAGCTAAAATGGTCGGCGGGTTCTTCCGGCGGGATAACCGACCAACCCGGAAGGGAGGTGGGGAAATGTGGGTGCATTATGCTATTCTTTTACCACCTGTATTTGGAGAAACTCCTGACATTAGTGACAAAGATTCCTAGTGTTGAATAAAATGATGAAAAAAAAGTGCTTTTGTACCATGATTCCCCACAGCTTGTCAGTGTTCTTTGCCAAATTGTTGCCATCAAGAGTGAAGGAAAGACTCCTCCCCTCTGACAAAGAGGTTTCTTCGTATTGTCTCTCAATAGAAGGACTTGACCTGTACAGATATTGGGCAACCTTTTCAAATGCCACAGCACCAACCTAAAGATTGGAGATTGCTCAATGAGAGTACGAAAAATTCGCTGAAATATATTCTGCTATACAACGGCAAACAATTTGCCTCTGAACCCCTTGCTCACACGAATAGACTGAAGAAGTGTGAAGCGGTGAATTATGTGCTGAAGAAAGTTCGTTATGATCAGCCTGAGTGGTTTATTTGTGTTTATCAGAAATGGTTAATTTGGTTGGAACAACAGGCCAGAATCACTTTCTCTGCATTTGCTATAATAGTGACCGATCTCAGCATTACACGAAGAAGCACTGGCCTGTATAGGAGAAATTGGTGCTTTGCAGAGCAAGAAACCTCATAATAAGCCCTCTCCTCTAGTTGACAGAGACAGAATACTCATTCTACCATTACAAATCAAGCTCTGCTTGATTAAATAGTTCATCAAAGCTCTGGAAAATGATGGTGGCTGGTTCACCTATGTATCAGTACCACGCTTTTCTACAATTGATCTTGGTGAAGTTGAAAACCAGCATATTTGACTGTGCTCAATTGAATCAGCTCATCAGAGATCCAGAATTTGGAAACTCAATAAATGAAGTTAAGTGGAAGCATGGAAAGCTTTTGTTTTGGTTGTGAAGAACTTTCTTGGCAACAAAAAGGGTAGGAACTACATAGAACTTCTCACCAATATGCGGACTGCTTAATTATTCTCAAATATGGACCGTTTTCTGGGATCTATAAGCGACGAGCAGGGCGCAAAATTCCCTAGAGACATGAAAAGAGTTCGAGACTATCTATCAAGGAGGCTGGGATGTGGTCATGATGGCCTATTACTGTTGGACTATGAAGAGTAACATACCTACCTCTGAGCATTCTAGGAATTCGAAAAAACGGAAGTTCATGCCCTGAATTGTGGACAATGATGAGCTAATATCCAATTTACTAGTTTTTACCTTTATCAATGTCTATTATTTAATTTACAATAATCACTATTTTAACAATTAATATATTTTGTTAAAAATCGAAGCTTTTTAACTTAAAAAGCTATTTCCTATGAGGAATATTTTCATAAATTAACCGAAAATTTCCCCCAAAATATAATCGATTTATTCATAAGATCGGATTTATTAAAAATGAATCTAGACAAAAAAATTACCTAGGCAGAGAAAATGAAGTTTATTTTAAGATTTAGCGTTGCAGAATTGTCCGAAATCTCTTGAAAAAACTTGACAACTTGCAAAGATTGTTCTTTGTAATCCAGTCTAATCGATAACGAGGTATTGGATTTCAAGAATGTATACTACTTTACTTTAATTAGAATATAGGTATAAACAAACGAGCATTTTAGGTTTATCTCGGTACTTAATTCTGATCAAGGTGAGTTACCAGAATTTAAATATAGGTAACATTTGAATGATCATGCCACATCTGACCCCCTCAAATATTAACCCCTTTCAAAGAAAACTATAAAATTATTATTTTTCAAGTTTATGGAATCCTACTCGTGGAAGCATTGAAAGAAAATCAATTGGCTATCTTTTCTTAAATATTAAAACTTCTTATGAATGAATTTTATTCTTCCTTTATTATTCTACTTAGTTAAAATAAACAATATCAATTTTTAATAAAGGAAGTTTGCCAGCTTTATCTAGTCAAAAGAAAAAAAATGGTCCATTCATTTATTTGTTTGTACAAAAGTACTTTTTTTGACTAATTTTTTCTGACTTAATCTCTGAAAATTTAACATGAAAAATGCCGAAAGCATCATAAATTAAGTCTTAATGTTAGAACATATTTAAGTCTAGATGTTTACTTTTATAACACCTAGACACAATGACTTAGATAAACTTAGCCAAGGTGGTTAAGCGATGAAAGCTAAGAAAACATTTTCTTGGTGGAGCAAATATGGAGTGTACTTGATCGTTCCATCTTATCTGAGTAGAGAGTAATAAAAATCTATTTTTATTTAAAGGATTAAATATATATTTTACAATTGGAACAAACTTCATAATTTGTACATTCTCTGATGGTTTGATAACATTTTTCCTCACTCAGTTTACGGATTTCCTTTTCTTGTAAATCATGTTGTTTACTACTATCTTGCATTCTGATTCTTCATTACTTTTCGTAACTAATGAAGCTGGTGATCTATCACTAAGGAACCGCAGGATTACACTAATATTTATTAGTCTTGATACACCTATATCCATAAAGTGATATTCTAATCTAGTTCAGGAAATATGCCAAAGTTTTGAACTAGATTTTGGATATCCTTCCCAAGATTTGATCCTATATATTAATTTTAAAAAATTTGGAATATTAACCATGTGGATCATATATTCACCGGTGATATTTTTTTAGCCATGTTTTGTTTTATAAATAAATATCTTTGCTCTCCTTAACATAATTTTTGATACTGCTATAGTTTATGTCCCATGCATAACCACTTCTTCCATTTCTTCCCCTTCTTAGGGAAAAATGGAGAAGAATCATTTTCATTCACGAGCCCATTAAATGCTTTGAAACTTTTGCCGACTGAACTCGTCCTGATAGTTTAAAATAAATAGCTATAATATATTAGCAATTTAGTTGCAATTTATTTTACTTTTTTCCCAGCGTTAGGAATAATGCGTTCCAAAGTAGTTTACAAATGATGCAATTTATGTTATTTATTGCAATATCGTCCTGTTTGAGATGGATCGAATTTAAGGCAGTTGCCATGAGTTATTGCCACCCGTTGTTTAGAATCTAGGTTTAAATGTAGGGCCTAACTGATAGGTACAACAAAGAATGCAGTCTAGGCGTAAACAGAGTTCTCTTTCTCCATTTAATAAGTTAGATATCTTAAAGTATATAATTACCTGTTAAAATGATTTTTACCTTTCAATTTATTGAGGACAGAGTAAAAAATATACTTATGATTCTTATAAAAATATTCTGAAAAGTCTAAAGATGTATAGGGCTTATTATTCCCCAAAATAGCCCTTGACGTGGTAGAAATATTTGTATCTAGGAGACGATGTGGACTCAAAACCGTATTTATGGTTTGAGTAGCTTGAGAAACAAAAATTAGCCATTATTTTAAGCATTCTTTCATTCGGTCGATCAAATAATAGTTGGTCGAGATGTATATAAGACCAAATCCCCGCTTTCATCTGGTCTTTTAGCCAAAAACTTAGACCAAAGACTATACGAGCCCTTTTCCTTCGCATAAGTACATAGTTGTTTTCAAATTTGCAAGGTAAGCGCAACCATTGCAATTTCAATCCTACATACGATATATTTATAATTAACCATCTTTAGAACGATAAAGCTTTTACGTAACCAAACTCAAATTATGGGTGTGTTTGAATTCCTAACACTGATCACTATCATGATTAGATCTCTAGAAACGTCTTGTTCCTTTAAATTTTATATATTTTGAATGATAACTAGTAATTTTAGAGGTCTCAGGCTTAAGGGGGATACTAAAATTTGATTTCGTTAATAGAAATAATACTATTCAATCCAATACAAAATATATCGTAGGCACTTGAAAATGTGGAGAAGGTAATATTAAGGAAGATATATAGAGTGTATTTAAATCTCTATATATTCATATGAATAATTAATTGCAAAACTTACCTTCAAAATTGTAACCTGGCGTTGCTTTCTTCTCAATTTCTGGAGTGTTCTGAATTTTTTCAAAAGGTTGCATTTCTCAGTCCCCAAATGATGGGGTTTCTTTTACATCAAAGGACGTTTATGGAAGAACTTTGGGCGGTTTTTTAATTTAACGAGGTGTAATTAAAATATTTGCTGAGAGTACGATATAATGGACAGAAAATTGGCTCCTTACTATTGCCTAATACGTCTTTATGAGGTTAAAGCATGTGTATGGGTGCAAAGGTGGAACAAATAATTTAATTCTACACTTCTTTCTTTAAGTTATATGGTTATTCTACAATATCTGTTAGTTACATTGCTCTAAAGAGGAAAAAATGGGAGTATAAAAATAGCTGAAAAAGAAACGGAGGAAGATAAAGGTCTGAAACCCTCACTCTGGAGTATATATTTCCTCTTGAACATTGGCCAGAGGAAGTTAAATCATACATTTATTTTGCTTTCTAATGCTTTTATGTTTTCTTTGCTCATACTTTGATTTTATGGAGAAAAAAAAAACAGCTTATAGAACACAGTGAATTAAAAAGAATACTGATGGAAAAAAATACAAATAAAGAGAAATTCAATAAATATAATTAATAAAAACATCAAGTGAATTATCGATAGGAGAGCATATGTGGCAATTTGAATATTCTGTAGATTGAGGGATATATCTGGCCTGCTACAATCATGATAGAATACAAGTATATAAATGTTGGTAACTTGTTTTTTTATAAAGTTTGCTCCTTACTATAAACCGCTTGTAAATAAAAGAAAGAATTCATTTACGTTCAACACTTCTGAATAACGTTTTCGTACCTAATATAAAACAGTTCCAGATATTCACAGTTAGTTTGAATTTTTTTATATATTATTCTACTAATAAAGTTTTCCTAAAAAACAAAATAATTGAAGAAGATTTAAAAATCAATTCCTGCTAAAATTCCAGAATTGGTGATTAAATTGTTCTGAACCCTTAACTCGCTATCTTATTTTTCTATCAAGTTTATTAGAGGTGTAAAAACTGGACTTGGTAGCGAATGTAATTCTACGGAAATTTACTGTAATTATAAAAAGGCTGAACACCAATAGTAAACAAAATTAACCAATTTAAACTTTCTGGGTCCATTTTGGAATTCCTGCCGTTAAATGAAATTGAACCTTATGAGATTGATTTTGAGGGTAAACATTATTTTATGGGGCTCACTTTAAGTTAATCTACCACCCTTCATTGTGTTCCTTGAAATTGTTATATGTGGTTAAACATCCTAAACCTCATTTGTTTTGTATCGTTTTTATGATCTTTTTAGCTAAGGTGGTGGTCAATATGCATGATCTGCAAGGATGGATTTTATTTATAACTAAATAAAAAAAATCTAAATCCGAAAATTTCTAAAAAAAATAGGAAAGTGGTGTATTTTTGGAAGATAAAATTGGGTATATGTATAGATTCCTAGTAACCTGAAATATAATATTAAGAACTAACAATCTAAAAAGAGAAAAGATCTCACGAACTATCAACAAAGGGAGGGAAAATTGGGCTGTACCTCATCTGCTTGTTGTTATGGGTTCCTTTACTTTGTTGCAATTATTTTTGCCTTGAGTATCCCCTTTTCTTCCTAACCTTTCCTGATTGGTGTTCAAGCTCTCTTATAAGACCCAATACACTGAAGATCGCCGTAGACATCATTAATATTTAGTAATCTCAATTAAAGATGGGCATAATGGGACGCAAAATGAAGACACTTCTGGTCTAGTAAACTAATACTAATTTTGTTTAATTAGCATTCTTTTTATTCCTTATGATATTTAGTTGGTATTTCATGACCTATACTAAACTCCTGCAATTGCCATTTAGTAAGTTTGGCAGCCTCTTTCAAATGCCATTTTGTTATTCCAACTGATAATCATTAAGGGACCAGGGGAATAATCTCCGACAAATCATACCCAAAAAGAATTAATCGCCAATAAGAGGAGCGTATGCCAACATGCAGATCATTCCATAGCTTAAGGGCAACTACAGGGGAGTCATGATCATCCACGCAACAGACAAGTGTAAGAAGCCGAAAGAAAGAGGGCAATTCCAGAGAGAAGGGCTCTTTATTGTCTGGAAATTGTAAGGGTGGAGGGCAGGTAAGTGGGAGTTGCAGTATTTAGGATTTTAAATGTGAGAAGGATGAATTTAAAATAGATTCTAAAATTAATGGGCAGCAGGTGTAGTTCGCGGAATAGAAGTGTGGCACCCCAGAACTTTCCTAGGCGGAGAAAAACAAGAGCTTCAGAGCTTTGGACTTGTTGAAGGGAAGTAAATGCAATGTTAGGGGTCTCAAGTGAGAAGAGAATTACTGTAATCAAGGTAAGAGTTATCATACTTTTTTTTTTTTTTATTTGTTTTTTTTTTTAAAGGGGCTATCTGGCGACTGCCGACTTAGGCATAAGTCGCCGTAAAAAAACAGCCTAGTTCTAGGCTACTTTAAAAAATTAAACAGAAAACAATAAAAAGAAATAACAATAACAATAACAAAGCAATAACAAAAACAATTACAAGAACAAGAACAACAATTAAATCGGGTTAAATAAAAGGGAGAAGGCCGGCCTCCCCCCAAAAGTCAATAAGTCCACCAGTCAAAGTACACGCACTCGTCCCGAGCACAAGGGACAGGCGGTAACGACCCCGCCCATCCCGGTACCGGGACAGGTGTCGTGCGCGAAGATCACCCAGACTGGGACATTCGACAAGAATGTGCCGAACAGTCTGGGGGACGACGCAGTCGTTGCAATAGGGCGCATGCAAGCGCTCCATCAAGTAGCGATGCGTCACACGAGTGTGTCCGATTCGGAGACGACAGAAAGCAGCCTGAAGCCGCCGGATGTGTCGAGCTTCGAGCGAACAAAGGATCGATAAAAAAGTAAGGCGGTAGCCCTATCAGCGCCCCAAGCGCTGAACGTCACGGAACGGAGAATGTCCATGGCGCGGGTACAAGAGACCCTAAGGCTGCGAATATGAGCCTCCCAGGTGAGGCGTCGGTCGAATACAAGACCAAGGAAACGGTGCGACTCAACCAGATCCAGGCGCACCCCATTAAGAAACAAATCTGGGTCGGGGTGAAGCCGTGGATGGCGGCAGAAGTGCACCACCTTAGTCTTGGCCAAAGAAAACCGAAACCTGTGCGCTTCGGCATAGCGAGAGACGCGGTTCAATGCCTGTTGGAGTCGACGCTCCAGAGTTGGCATCTGGGCCGCGCCAAAAGAGATCGAAAGGTCGTCCACGTAGAGCGTAGCGAGAACATGTTCCGGCAGCACCGAGGTGATGCCGTTGATGCTCAGGGCAAAGAGTGTGACACTGAGGACACTTCCCTGCGGGACACCCTCTTCCTGCTCCTTTGGGCCGGAGAGGGCTCCCCCCACCCGTACGCGGAATCGACGATCTCGCAAAAATTCAGATATAAAAATTGGGAGGCGTCCCCTCGCCCCCATCGTGTGGAGAGTCTCCATGATACCGTATCGCCATGCGGTATCATAGGCCTTCTCCAGATCAAAAAACACCGTGGCGTAGTGCTGTCTACGAAGGAAAGCCTCGAAGACGGCACTTTCCAGTCGGAGCAGAGCATCCGACGTGGAGTGGAACTTACGGAAGCCGCACTGTGCAGAAGACAGATGGCCTCCGCTGTCCAGGAAATAGGCTAATCTAACATTTACCAATTTCTCCATCAACTTGCACACGCAAGAGGTTAGAGAGATTGGGCGGAAACCGGTCGGAGTAGAGTGATCTCTCCCCGGCTTGCGAAAGGCGAGCACAGTAGCGATTCGCCAGGAGTCTGGGAGAAGACCTTCCACCCAGATCCTGTTGAACAAATCTAACAGAAAGGCCATGCCTCGCTCACCCAGGTGTCAAAGCATGGCGTACGGGACATCGTCCGGACCATGGGCGGTGTCCGCGCACGAAGCGAGAGCGGAACGCAACTCACTCACAGTAAACTTGTCGTTGAAGGGTTCTCCGCCTCTGGAGGTAAAGTCCAGCCGGCGGCCTTCCGCGACATCACGACGTGCATTGAATGCTGGCGGAGCAGCATCACGGCTAGAGAATGCGGAAAAAGCGGTCGCTAAGGATTCCGACACGGACGCGGGGTGGGGAGATTGCGGTCCCATTCTCCTGGAGAACGGGAGGGGGGTCCTGCGAGAACTTGCCCAGAATCCTTTTGACTCGCTTCCACACCTCAGCTAAAGGGGTCTTCCCGTTAAGTGAAGACACGTATGCCCGCCAAGAAGAGCGGCGGGCGTGCTTCGAAATATACCGGAACCTAGCCCTAGCCCGACGAAATTCAGCGACAGTGAAATCGTTCGGGCGGCGCTTATAGCGCATGTAGGCATAACGCTTCTGTTTGAGGGCCGTCTCACACTCGGCCGACCACCATGGGAGTGGTCGGCGTGCAAAACGGCCAGACGTCCTAGGAATAGTAGTCAGGCCTACGGCGATGAGGTTGCCGGAGAAGAACTCAACGGCCTCATCTACCGACCTAAACTCCTCGACTGAGATAGAGAATTCAGTCATTTCCTGAAATGCAGGCCACCGCGCCCGCGCCAAGCACCACCGAGGTGGTCTCTCAGGCGGCAGTTGCCCTGAAAATGATATTTGAATGGGAAAGTGATCACTACCATGGAGGTCATCGACCACCCCCCAATCAAAATCAGGCTGTGCATCCGAAGAGCACAAAGATAGGTCAAGGCAAGAAAATGAAGCGGTTCTCGGACAGTGATGCGTAAACTCATCCACGTTTAGGACACCCATCTCAAGCTCTTCGATCAGATCGGCAAGGACTTGTCCCCTGGGATTTATGAAGTAATCTCCCCAGAGAGGATGCCTGCCGTTCAGATCTCCAAGCAAGAGATAGGGCCTCGGCAACCGTGCCACGACGCGGCGGAAGTCCCCCGCGTCGAAGTCAGCTGACGGTGGAATGTACGCAGAAAAGATAGTATACCTCCTATCCAGGTGCAGCTGCACAGCCACTGCCTGAAAGGAGGTATCTAAAGAGAAAGGAAGAACGGAGACATCATGCCGGGTGTAAACCGCGCATCCCCCAGCCCGGCCATCCCGCGGTGGTGGGGTCGCAAGACCCTTATACCCCGGGAGGGCAGGCAGCGGGCACGCGCCTAGCATGGTCTCCTGCAAAAAAATAGCTAACGGGGAACGGGACGAGACGAGCCTCCGCAGCTCCTCCCAGTTGGCCCGGAGTCCACGGCAATTCCATTGAAGGAATATGCCCTCCAGGCCTAGCTCGGAGGAGACGCGGGGGCCCTCTTCGAATTGAATACCCTCACGGGAATGGCCGTACGCTTCCCGGGGGCAGAACCCCGGGCGCTGTTGGCCGGACAAAGCGCTGAAGGCGCTGTCGCCTTCGAGGACTTATTGGGGGAGGTTGGGTTCGCCGTGCGAGTCTTTTCCTCCCTCCGCCTCGAAACCTTAGGCGGGCGTTGCGGCTTGGGAGGCGGGGGGCCCTCTTTTCGAGGAACCACCGTCTCCGAGCCACTCGCTCCACCTCGGGGCGTGGGCGAAGGGGCCGAAGCTCCTTTGTTGCTGTCCTCCTTTCGGGGAACAGCTTTAGGAACCCCGGAAGATGGCCTAGCGACCATCTTCAGGGGTGTTGCCTCCTGTGAGTCTAACGACTCTGTGAAAGCGCGTGGCCGTTTCGCCTTACGGGAAACGGTCACGCTGGGGGAAGAGGGGGGAGCCCTGGTATTAGCCGGGGCTGGGTGTGAACCCTTTTTGCCGCCAGCTCTACCAGGGGAGCGCCCGGGTGTAGTAGAGCCCGCAGAAGGGCTCCGAATGGGTGCGGAAACAACCGTGCTCGTTGGCCTGGATGGGCCAGGAGCAGAGGGTGCTTTTCTAACTATTGAGGCATATGACGTCCCAGGCAGAGCCGGGCGCGCCAGGACCAAGTCCTTAGCCTCGCGGAATGAGAGTCGATCCTGGGCCTGAACGGCCAGGATTTCTTTCTCAAGGAGATATGCACCACATTGCTTCGAAGAAGCAGGGTGCGGCTCTTCGCAATTGACACACTTGGCCACACACGATTTGGACTTATCGTGTGCGACCTTGGAGCAATTTACACAGACTTCGGGTGACCCCGTTTTGCACGTCTACATGATCGATTCGGTGGCCGAAGCGGTGACAGTAATAGCACCGCCGCGGCAGTGGCACGAATGCCTTCACGCGGTAGCGGTACCAACCGGCACGCACCGACTCAGGGAGCTTGTCACAGTCGAACGTGACGAAGAGTGTAGGGGTGGGTCTCGAGGCCCCTCCCTGTTTTCTCATCACACGTTCGACCTTGACCGCCCCATGGTCGGCCAGCTCTAGGGTGATGTCTTCTATGGAGTAGTCAACGAGTTCCCTCGCATAAACTACTCCTTTTACAAAGTTCATGGTAGAGTGCGGCGTCACACTCACCGGGGTGCCATGAAGTGTCCGAAGAGCACTTATCTTGGCCGCCTCGGCGGGATTCGCCAGAAGGCTCCCGTCCGAGAAACGGGTTTCCTTCGGTTCTCTACCAATTGCACTAGCTAATCCTCTCCTCTGATGGATCATGTTGCCCTTGGACAACATGATGCCATCAGTGGAGCGAATAACGAGGAAGCGTTTGAAGCCAGCGGGCTCGAAAACGCCAGGTAACCTCTGAATGAGGGGCCCCGATGTCATCGAGGCTCTGCCCTGTGCACTCTTGGTCTTAGTCAGGGGCTCCGCACACGAGGGGGTAGAGGGGCCGGATGTGCCGATCTTGGCTTGGTCGCCTACCAAAGTGGCAGCAGACACATCCGTCCCCGCAGCCCCCGCGGATGGAGAGGAGCCCCGAGTCTTTTTCGTCCTTTTAGTCTTTTTAGTCTTTTTCTTTTTTGGAGAGGAGGGCGGGGAATGAATCCGCTTTTCACCTCCGCCGGCAGAAGCCCCTAGGCCAGATGGACGGGCCTCAGCCAGGTCCCTCTCCGAAATGGAGAAGGTCCTGGTTGTCGTAGGGGCACCTGTCGGAGGAGATCCCTCCCCTCCTTCTACTGCCTCGGAGCCCTCAGCCATTTGAGGAGGACCTTGCATAGGGGCGGACTCGGGTTCGGTGCTTGGCGCTGAGCCCGAATTCCCCCCCATGGAAGGCCCTACCGTCTGAGGCTGGGTCTCCTCAAGGACCATGTCTATCACGGGAGGGGCCTCCAGTTGGTTATCCCCTCCCAGGACATTGCAGGTCCCCTTGGCAGTGTCGCCAGTCTTGTTTGGGGAGGCACAGGCCTTGACCCCGGCAAGGTTTAATATTTTTGCCAGCAGGTCTTTTGAGGGAAGCGACCGAAGGGGCCTGGCTTGCCTCTCCCCCCTAAGGGGGTTTGCCCTACCGAGCCGCTTTGATGGGGAGCGGCTGGCTAAGGGCTGCCTGCTGGCTTTCTTGGCAGTCCCCTTAGAAAGAAAAGAGGGGACTGCCGCTGGGAAAAGGGAGGTG
Organism: Ceratothoa steindachneri; assembly: GCA_963969495.1. Classification (NCBI taxonomy): domain Eukaryota; kingdom Metazoa; phylum Arthropoda; class Malacostraca; order Isopoda; family Cymothoidae; genus Ceratothoa; species Ceratothoa steindachneri. The sequence continues at coordinate 202,152,276 of OZ018318.1, read as the reverse complement.
CCCGAAAGCACCTCCAGAGAAGGGGGTGAGGGGGAGTCCCCTGCACCCGTAGGCGAAGGAGAGGAGTAAGCCTCCTCTCCGGTTAGAGAAATATGGAGGGTCCCCTGTGCAAGCACATGGGGGGGGACCTCCATTTTTTTGCTGGAGCTGCCCGAGGGCGGCTCCGTTGTTCTTGGGGAAGTTGGGGGTTGGGTTTTTTTGTTGTGATTTTCATCATTGGGCATGGTGACCCTTCTTTTAATACGGGATGCAATAGCGCACACCTCTCGTAGTAGCCCGCACTGCGAGAGGTGCTTACAGGCCCAGCAGAGCCAGGCGCCGCCATTTGGGACCACCCCTCCCGCCTGGTGGCCTGGCAGTCCATCGGCATGGCGGCTCCACCTTGGACACGGCGTATAAATGATAGATTTTGAAGACGAGAGGAAAAGGGATGTGAGGAAGGTATGGGTGGGGATGAAGCAGGTAGTTAAAAACCAGCCACCCCAGACCGGAGCTCAGGGGTTAGGGAACATTGTCCCCCACCCCCTCAGCCCCGATGCGGGACGGTTGGCTGAAAGGATGGTCAGCATCTTCCCTGTGAAATTAGAGGCTGACCATTGAAAGTTGTGGGAGAAGTTGTGTGAAAAGCGAGGAAACAAGTGTTTTGAAGGAAGGAAGAGAGGCTAAACTGGGGCCGGACGGAGCGCTGGATCCCGTCAGCACGGCGGCCAGGATGGCAAATCGCCGCGCCCCTTACGGGGGAGTTATCATAAAGCTAATTGGCCCAAAGTAAGACCAGATACGACTAAGGTTATGAAGAAAGCAGAGAGGTGATTTTCCTTTATTAATAAATGAAAAAAGAAAAATATTTTATTTAATCTTTACTTTCCTTTTCTTTCGTTTTCCACACCGTTGAGGGGGAGGTTAATTTTAGCGTGAGCATCTTTACTACGGCTCACATCTGAAAGATTAGCTATCTTTCTGTCCCCATACATTCTGGCCTCATATAGCTTTACTACTTTCTTTTTAATATCTCATTATAAACCTTCCTCGAAATATGCCATCCTTAGTATTTCGATTGGAATTCTATAGGGGAAATGCCCTTTTTGTTCTCATCAATCTTCAATATATTACTGGTTATTAATATGTTATAAAAAATAAATGTCACTTTAAAGTCGTAAAAATAATGTTTCTTAGACTTATTTAACTTGTATTAAATTCATGGAAATTGTTTAAAGATAATTCTAGGCCATTGGTGGACTTTTTAAACTTATTGGTGTTCAATTGTCACATGAATTATCTAAAGGACAACCCTACAACGTGTTAATTCTGGTACATTTTGTTTGACTTGAAATATCCGCTAGAGATAAATGGACAGAGTTTTTACGGGAGATTAAAAATTGTCGCTTTCCTGCACTATTAAATGTAAAAAATAAAGGTTTTAGAGTAAAGCAAATACATTACTACTACTAAACGTGGTCTCAAACAGCAAAGAGCTATGGATCATTTGCATTTGAGCGGATGTGAAAATAATTATTCATTATGGTCTTCTGAATAAACAGATGATTACATAAGACTTAGATCTATGTTTAAACGTTGCTTGTAAATAAAAATCTGGAACATAAACGTCTTTTACTGGTCAACCGAAAATGAGTCTAACACCCTTAAAACAATGTACAAAGTCATCTCAAATTTTAAGTCAAATGCTCCCATCAACATTTAAAAATATCTCCTATTTATAGTGACTAAGGGCATGTTAGCCGCATTTCACCAAAACAAAGCCATTTCTCACAAATTTTACAACCCTTTCAATCACTCCTACTCGTATTTATCTCAATCCTACAACTATAATTATATCAAGTGTACAGAACGATCCTAAAGATCCTCACCAAACACCCAAACGCATAGCAAATAAATCAATCTTGCCATCTTTCACCCTAAAGAGCATCTACTTCAATTATAGAAATATTTTAACAAGATCCAACAGTTTCAACACGCAAATATTTTAGAAGCTTCAATAACGCGTCCATATCAACACGTTATACCACAGTAGTAAAAGAGCAAACTTTCATTCTTTGCAGAGTGTTTCACTCTAATTCCTTATCACAATTTCTTGAATCATGTCTGCAGCCGTGGGCCAAAGTTTTGGGACTAAACAAGATGATCCACTCTATATCGCCCAATCTCCCACACGATGATCCCTGACTTCTCGAAAAGCTATAAGACATAGCGCCCTATCAGCCCCTTATGAACAATTAATGAATCAGATGCTATAGCTCATAGGATAATATCGATTTAAGGTGTTGTTGAACGGAAGAAACTAGGTTTAGCTTTGTTCTGAATTGTCGATTCGAGTTTAAGCAAGGATGATGACTTTTTTATCGTCAACATGTTTTAGACTAAGCTTTCAAATAATGCATTATCTTAATATTTTAATATAATGTATCAAGATTTACCAATAATTTTTGTCTGTGCAACATAAGTCTTAAAATACATCTCAAATCATTTACATCAAAGGTAATTATCAGTGTTAGAACTTTCTACATCTTCTCCTGAGGCCTGTTTTAAAGTTTTTGTATGGTTGATTAAATTCACCAAACTGATTCTCCATTTATTAATTTTTTGTAAGCTGTTAGCTTGGCCAATAATTTATAATTTGAATTATTTTCCCAATATATTTACTTTTTTATATGTCATATTTACTGATATGGCGTTATCTCATTACTGCTTAACTTATTGTGTTCATTTCGGGAAGTTTTAGTTGATGATGGGAATGTAGAATCTCAATTAATGAAATTATTCATCGTTTAACCTTAACTAGTAGATCCCAACTTAATCTAACCTAACCTTACTTAAACTAGCAGTGACTAACTTGATTTAAAATAACCTAACAGAGCCAAAGTTAATCTAACAGGGCCATGCTTTATCTAACATATTTACTAACGCCAACTTAATATAACCTAACCTAAACTAAGTTAAACTAACAGAGCCCAACTTAATCTAACATAATCTAAATAATATAAACTAACAGAGCCGATCAGATCTAAACTAACTTAAAGTAACAGAGCCCGACTTAATCTAACCTAACCTTACTAAAATCAGTAGAGTCCAAATTTATATAACCTAACTTAAACTAACAGGGTCGAACTTAATCTAAACTAACAAACTAAAAACCAGAATTTAATCTAACCTAACTTATTCTGACTAAGTTTTTTACTCTTACCTTAGCTAACTTAAACTAACAAAACCCAACTTAACCTAACCTAACATGACTTAAGCAAACCTATCAGGGTAAATAATAAAAGTCAAAAGGTAAAATCTAAAAAAACCTTTGTCCCTATTAAATCTACTTTTGATTAAGACAATTTCATAGAATTGTCGATTGTTGAGGAAAAAAAAGCTATTGAAAGCATAAGGAAGCTTCATCCCTATTTAATTAATTTCAGTCTGTCCAACTTTTTGTGGTAATTATTAAGTTTATTAATAAATTACTTTCATTAATACCCTGAGTATCATAAAAATGTACACATACGGTGAAATAAATTCACTTACACGCTCTTATGTACATCCAAAAGCTTAAAGGAAGCAATTTTGCCCCGCTCGCTAGAATTTGATCAAATGGACTGACTAAATTAAACAAGATTGCCATTAACTAATTTGAATAAAAAGCCAAAACAAACAAGGGCGTGTTCATCAAAAGGTTCGTAGAATGAAATATGTAAAACCCGTTATAAGCTGAAGGAAAATGTGTGTAAGATATATAGCCGGGGTAAGCAAAAGTCCAAATGACAGATTATGCACATGCTATAATTGATATCCCCTTGTGGGAGAAAATAAGCAAGAATATATATATATATATATATATATATATATATATATATAAATATGAATAATACATTCATTAATTTTATCAGCAAGTGTTTTGTTCTCCCAGTCCAATTTCCACATTCTCTAATGTTAGCGCTGTCATTATGGCATATTTTAATTCACTTGGCAACGGTCTTATTGGTTTAGCATTTTAATTAATATCAAACTATCGAGTTAGTTTCTGGTAAATCTTGTGTGGCGTATTTTTGACAATTTTACCCCAGCACATTGTTTCGATTGACCTTTTTGCGGTCTCTAAAGATAGGGTATATTGACCTAACCCAAATAATATCTTATGTTTACCTAATTTATGTAGCATATAACCCATTAATAATTGATAAACAGACCTTATATACAATTTATAAGTGTATGAAATGTTATTAAATCGGAAAAGCCCCTATTTGAACTAGAGCCTAATATTGGTAATCTTCAGTAAAAGTTGGAAGAGAAATTTAAACTATTTTTTTTACTTAAAAAGAGTCGAAACACATTCGAAAGCAATAATAAATGTAAATATTAATGCGAATTGTATACAACATGAATATTTCCTTATTTTTATTAGGAGATTTGTGTATTTACTTTCTGTTAAAAACATCGAGTGTTTTTTTGTTCTCAAGAGAAAATGGCAGATTCTCAAATAGCTTCTTTTTATGATTAGAGTAAAAAGCCTTTTTAAAGAAACAGAATACACGTCGATTTTCAGTTTTGCATGGTAAAATTGCGCAAAATTCAAACATATTTAAGTTTCGTAAGTCGATATTCCTTTATTTTATGGGGAAGTGGGAGGAGTAGTTATATGATGTGCAAAAGAGAGTTCAAATGACCTGGAGTAGAAGAGGGTTTTTAAATCGAACTCATTGTTTGAAATTAAAAAGTTTTCAATTGGAAAAAGTAAAAAAAGTTTAGAAGCCGGTAAGAAGAAATATTAATCTTAGAAAATGAGTTGATATAGTGCTTAATTATCTATTCTTGCACCATTAACGGAAACAGTTTTCCGCCAAGCAGAAGGTTATGGGGAATATAAACAGTGTTTATTTAAAATACTCGTGCTACCCTGTGGTATAATTCATATTTGTGAAAAATTAAAACAAATAGCACGCATTGCATTGCTGTTATGTTATTTTTACTTTCGCAAAAATTGGAATTAAACAACAGGATAGAAGGAACCATTAAATACACTAACGCCCCTTTCATTAATAATCTAGCCTTCAAAACAACGTATCATTTAGGTAGCCCCTATCCTCATATGTTCCTAATTAATTACTACCTTTTAAATTGAATTAAGCTAACTTCGAAATATTTAAATTTCATATCCTTTGCTAATTTGTGAAATTATCTCCAATAATTTTAATATTTCGTGTAAACTCCAATTTCTAATTATTCTTCCCGGGGTCTTTCTTATATATGCATGGTTTACTTTAGATTTTAAACATTTAAAACCATATTTCTCATTTTTAGGATCTTTGTACAAAGATGAATAAAAAACAGAAATAATAAACAAATTCAAAGCATTAATTAAACCTTGGTAGTGTGGAAGGTTATTACGGAAGAATGTTCAAGAAAAGCTTAAAGGAACAAAGCCTTACGCTTCTATTTAAAAGTCTATATAGATTAAAGCGGTTATGAGATATTATATCTCATCAGAATTTAGCATATACAGAGCAAAAAAACCCTAATACATATTTTTTTCTGATTTATCAATTTTGAAACTATTTATCATTATAAATGAATCAATGATTTTTCTATTCTTTGTATTTTTAAGTCAAATTGGTAAGCATTAAAATTGGATAAAACACCTGTTGAATAAGAGACACGCGTTATTTTAACATCCTTCCACTTTACACCCCTGTAAGCGACTGACACTTTTCTCTCTCATCTCGATGACGTCAAAGGTTAAAACTCTCTTTCAATAGTATTTCCTTTAATTTCATGAATTAATGATTGCAAATTCGAAATGATGGTAATTCAATTAGATATAATTTGCACATGATAGGCTTGAATACAAAAAGATTGGGTTCCATATGACTCTACACGTGAAAATAAGGATACTTAAATTATTCCATGAGAAGAAAACTGACAAAGAGAGTGACGTCATGAAACTTTAATTCCTGATTGGTGGAAAGTTGCAAAGCATTCTGACGTCAAAATCAAAAACAAATAGCCTAAACAGCAAAATACACGTGGTGGAACTCTAATTTTGGTATACATATATTGATTATATCATCAATCATTAAATATGCTACTATTTGAGATAAATAAAGGTAGGTAATTTCTCTCACACACAAGTGCAATGAAATACATAGTAAAAATCATGGTATCTAAAGTTTTCTTTGTTCTTTTGACATATTGATTTACTTTAGAGGTGGAAACATAAATTCGTACCTTTACATCCATGGGAAAATATATGAGAGGAAAAGGGTTGCGAAAACCGAAGTGCTTAAATACGCACGTACTGAACAAAAAGCTGAACTATATAAATTTAGGTTAGAAATGTTAAAGGTAAGAAAATACGGGGTGGAAACACAAAGTTTAGACTGCATTTTAAAATCATTTTTAAGATGTTTATACTCTTTACATATATATATATAAATATATATATATATATATATATATATATATATATATATATATATATATATATATATATATATATATATATGTATATAATAAACGCGAGAGAATGATGGTAATAAATCAATTATACCACAAAGAAACAGAAGAAAAACGGAATAATTTTTCTTCCGATAAAGTTTTTTCCCTAATTGCGAAAATATCCCTATAGGGGTAAGGATCGAACAAAGCTTACTGAGTTAGCAGAAATCGCTTTGATCCAAGTTAAAACAACGCATTAGAACATGGGTAGAACAGTTGGAATGTAAGTTTGTGCTTCTAAATGTAAATTAATATGATTACTCACTTGCAGGTTCTTTCAGATTTTATTGAATTTATTTAATAAATTTATAATTTCATAAATATGATTGAAAACTGTGAGGTAATCGAGTACCTTTTGAGCGCGAGCAATATTATCAAATTTGAATTTCACTCTGAGTGGATCTGGAGGCTTTAAACCTATTAAACGCTCAAAAGGTAATTCGGTTATCATCTAAGAGTGAATACTATCCCACCTCGATTAGGAAGGACCACAAGCTACAAGCAGAAGTGAGAGGAGGTCTTAGTAAAAAATGCAAATATTTCTGTAAGATGATTTAAAACTTCGTTCATTCAAGATAGCTAAGGTACTTTTATTCCCACTACGCAAATGAAGAGTGTTCTTTCATTGGCTCCTTGATTGCATGCAGCTTTCCCTTCTGTGAGCGGGTTAGAAGATGTTTGCTGCCCAAGTCCCCCTCAAAGAATAATGATCGTGATCAGGCAGAAATTTTAAATGAGATTACGGTTCAATAGTGCCCACCCTTCAGGAGACAAAAGACGACTCTAGCGATGGTCTTGGCGGGCGTAAACATGAACGGGCCACGTAATAAACACTCATCTTTATTAAAGACGTGTAAAGATTATTCAACTTTTAATTTGACATATTGAGGAGTTTTTCCCCCATGGATCAATGCCACCGTAAGAAATGCTTGTGTAACGATTCAAAAAGTTGAAAAACTAACATGCATTTAAAAAATCAGACTTCTGCTAGACAAATTTTAAGGGCTTTTGTTCAAAAGAACTTTTTTAGCCCAGTTCGCCATATTCAAATCCGATGGACTTTGGAGTAGAGTCGGTGCTTAAGAAAAAGGAATGTACCAAGTCTCAGCGAATTTTTGAAACGCTTTAAAGTTACATAGATGGTATTTTACAGAAGCAAACTTAATGGCCTTTTTTTTAATTGGTTAAGTTTACCAACTACATGATTTATGTTTTTCACAGTTTAGAGAGTATATAAATTGTAACAAACGAATATTTTGAATAAGTAAATTTACCTCTTGATTAGAGTTTAAGTTTGGGATAAACGTAATCTCATTATTTAGCCAGTAATATCTCAGTACTCTGCGAACTTGTATAAAAAATATTTTAACGCATTTTATACAATAAAGAAGACTTATGTTATATCTCCTAGAGCTTAAATTTAACACTCAGCTGAACTCAACTGGCTATTTAAAAAAACTTTTAGTGAAAAATCAGAAAGAGGCAACCATATAAAAATGGTTGCCTGTCCCCCTCTGTGTAAGTATACCATAAAAAAAGATAAACAGTGGTAGAGTTCAACAGAAATAAAGCGAAAAATTATATAAAAGGAATGTTTGATTGTAATTACAGGCATGAAAGAAATTAAATATAATTGAATCATATCATGCTCGCCAAATCGGGCTTAAAATTTAATATCGTGGCATAATTTAGGGAGAACGAAAATTAAAAATTTGGAGAATTAGAAAGAATCCTTAGGATCGATGCAAGATCTCAATTTGCTGAGAATGTCATTAGCTGATTAAAATTTGTGGCTTCAGCTGATAGATTTCACAGGAGTGACAAAATTGACAGCAAAATTTTTTTTCTCCTTTTTTGCCTATTCTTAGTTTAAACTTTCGGAATTATGTAAGGAAATTGAAGTAAATATACAGATATAATATAAAGTCAGTATTGATATTAGGAATTAAATTTTTATTATCTTTCTTCCCGTAGATAAAGATAATGGTCGAAAAATTAATTTCAATCTCATATTACTTGTAGCAAAATAGAAACTAAATAAATTGCTGAACACTCACAATACTTACTATTCGTTCAATATTTCTCAAAGTCGTTTGTATTACAGGCAGCAAAACGGTCTAGTTCATAGTTGCAAGATCTCTTACTAATCTTTCATGTGTGGCGGTAAACTAAATGTACGATACTTCTCTTAAATATGATATATTGAGTTAATTTTTGTTTCTGCTCTTCTTGACGTCTCTTTGTACACAGATTTCACTCAACTTCAACGCATATGAAAAATAATCATTTCGAAGTTTTTGATATATTGATGATTGCTATATTTTTCTTTTAGGCACTCACATCTCCATCCCCCCAAATAAAAATTATGTTAATATGGTCTTACAGTTAAAACATTAAAACAAATGCCTATTTTATTGACCTCTGCGTCTATCTTTTCCAACTAATAATCATCGAGTTTTAATCATTTCTTATAAATTACAAACCTTTTTCAAAGTTATATGTATTTAGGCATGTAAATATGCAGATATTTGCAATTTTAATGTATTCCTTTATATAATCTTTGTGTTTTTTCTCTCCTGGGAGAAAATTAAGAGATTCAATGTGTTTGTATAATTAAGGATTTTATAAAATTCACCAATCTGAAAAGAAATTCTGAAATCTATTTAATATATATAAATTACTAAGTATTTTTTTCTCATTCATATATTATTTGTGCTTTAAAAGAGTAATATTTTTTCGTTCACTATATCTGAAAACTTCATTTTAACTTTATTAATTCACCTAAAAGCGTAGTTCTTATCTGTCAGAACTTTTAACCGACTGACAAACTTAGCGCACAATTATAGATATAAATCATTCCACTAAAAGACGTAAAATGGACTAAAGAGATAAGTCATTCAACTTAGTGACTTGCAATGGAGAAGGTAACAAATTTAATCCTGTTAGTGACCGCAAATAGATAACTAATTTGAGTTTTCTTCCAATTTTCCATTAGAAGAATTTTTTTACATTTAGAGCCGTCTAGATTAAAAGGTACTTAGGAACTTTCCTTCCTAAAACGCGAATATTATCTTTTGTTTGACTGTATATTTAATTCATTTCCTATTTACTTTTGTTATTTCTTTAGCATAATCACTTAAGGAAATATACTGATTTAAACGGCCCCATTAACAGAATTATTTCTGCGGCCTTTTTAGACGTTTATTAGTATCAGAAAAAAACTATGGGATTCAACACTGACATTCCTTTAAATTAAAACATACAAATTCCAACGAAATACTTATTCAATTTTATGTCAATTTGTTCTAGCTCTATTAAATTTACAACTCATTTGTGGCAAAAGTCCATTAATTTTTGTCCTACCTGAGCCACTAAGATCAAAGTATGAGTTATCTTTTTTTATTTCATATTTGTTTAATATCTAAAATGTGCTGGGATTCATATATTGAATTTTAATGCACTTAAATATATACATGGAATTGGGTTTGGAAAGTTCGTTTATTATTTAGAGAGAAATTCAACTGGATTATGGTTTAGTGAAAAAACTAGAAGATTAATAGAATTAATTTGAATTAGAAAGGAAATAATGAGTTTGAGCAAATGAAAACTTAAAGATTAGAGGCACAAGATTCACCTAAGGTGAGAAAATGAAATGTTATAAAGTAGAGTAGTTGCCTAAAAGATAATCACAATGAAAACGTGAAAGAAATAATTGACTGAGAAGGCGCTACCAAAATAGGTAAGCATTTGAAAGAACAAATTACTAATAGTAGTACAGCTAAGAATACAGAGCATATGAGAGCAGCTGTATCAATTATTTTGATTCATGTCTTCGAGCCGTGAATGGATGTGTTGAAAATTTCTGACTTGTAATCCAGTTGATGTTACAGTGCAACTTTAGGTAATTCGGAGTAATGCTGTAGGATAGATCCATAAAATTGGCTACGGTATCAGAGTAGCAAGAAGGAAGCCTCTACCTTGAGAAGAAAATATGCAAATTTAAAAAGTGGATAAATTAGATAGTAGAAAGACACATAGGTTTCTAGCAGAATTTAATATACTAGGACGAACAAAGCTTCGCACAACATTTTGACAGTCAACCTGTACGGTTCGGGTGACTGCATACTCAGAGTTTGATTTAAATCCAAGGGAATTATCCGTGAAACAAGGATGATTTACTTTGAAAGTGTGGGAAAAATCCGGAGCATTACACTTACAGAAATAGTAGAGTATATTGGCAATATAATATATGAAAGGTAAATCTCCATCCTTCGGAAAAGACTTTTCCAAGACTTATGCAGTATTCAGATGGCCAAAAATGACACATCATTTATGGAGGATGGTACTCGATGCCACAAAACCAAAAGAGGAAGAATCAGCTGGATAAAATTAAAATCAGAAAGGTTCTTTGGCTAAGCTTGTCTACTAATATAAATCCCTTTGGATATAGTTGGTGTATACTGGAAAGAGTAGGGCGATAAAAAGCTACAAAAACCAAAATTAACTTGTGATTTTTTCAACATGTATTTAAATGCATCGAATGACTTTTTTTCTATATCCTTGAAAAATGATTATCTTTATATTTTGATATATATATATATATATATATATATATATATATATATATATATATATATATATATATATATTTATATATCAGGAAAATAAAGACCCACGAGTAAATGGATTGTGATTGTATTAAAGTCAAAGGAACTTCTTAATTTAGGGACGTACATTAACGAAAAAATATAAAACAAACATGAATAATAAAAACACTAAAAACAAACAATCTTAGGGCACATCAAATAAAGCCAAAAAAGCGAGGCTAAAGTTAAAATACGATAAAGTATAAATTAATAAAAAACCAATACGTGAATGATGCTAAAAAATATAGACATTACCTTATAATTATTCCTTGCTAATAATGAAAAAGTGAAAACCAAAGGAGCATTATGAGACACGTAGGTGAATGAAGGAATCAGTCTCGTTGAGTGTTGTTATTTTTAATATAGAGTGACTCTAAGATTTTTAATAAATGGACTGAAGTAGCCCCAGAGAAAATTGAAAATTGTTTCTTTAAAATAAGGTGGCCAGTATTCTCCGCATGATTTTGTATGCTGGAGAATTCGGGTGTAGTTAAGGGTCTTGGAGTTCTATGGGATAATCCAAGATGTTTTTTAACCCTCTGTTTAAGATATAGGCTAGCTTGGCCTACTTAGCAGGCATTGCAGCTAGAAAACTTGACTTGATATAGAACAGAGGCTGTTAATCTCGGATCAATACGATCTTCATAGTTGAAGAAAGAACCAAAGTAATTATGATTAATATATATCAGGTTAAATTGTCCTTACGGGGAAGGCTTAGCAAGATTTTCTTAAGGGTCCCGTCCATAGAAGAGGAGAAGGGACCAATAAATAGAAGCTTAATAAAAATACGGTATTTTGAAACACTGGTGTATATGGAGGCAGGATAATACAATTAATTTAAGAGAGTTTTTGTATAATTTTCAAATAGCTGTATAAGAAATATGTTAAATGAAAAATATGGTCTCAGAAAACTCATCTTTTTGTGAAAATCCAACCAACCTGAGCAAATTCTGAATGCTCTTATGATTTTTCTCTTTATACTTGCTATTTTAAATTCATGCTGCTTGAAACTTAAAGAATTAGTCGCTAGAAGTGTGGTCTTGGGTTTTCTATAGACAAAGGGTTTTAATTTTCCGCCCTCCTTGTGTACAGTTACATCTATAAAATTAATTCGAAAACCTTATATTTGATTATTGTTTATTGAGGTAGTGTAGATTTATTACGAAACAGAAGAAAACAATCATCCAAAAATCATTAATAAGCAAATGGTTTGTAGGACATTGCGCAATTATCAAGCCAAATTGATTCGTAATGGCAAAGAACTGAGCTGGCAAAGGTACAGTAAGTCGTAAAAGCTGCCAATTATTGCTCCCCCAACTTCTTATTTGTACAGTACTCTTAGGAAAATATTGCCAAGCCTTCTACCGCAATACCAGTTTAACTTGATATATATTAATCTTAATACTTTGTGTTCTTTCTTCAACTATAAAGATCATATTGATCACATATTGACATCCTATGTTATTTAGCATTTCAAGTGTGCCGGCTGCAATGCCTGCTACGTAGTCCAGACTAGCTCACATCTTAAACAGACGGCCAATAAACATCTTGGTCTATCCCATAGAACTCAAAGACCCTTAACTACACTCGAATTCTCCAGCATACGAAAAAACGCAGTAAATACTAGCCAACTAATTTCTTCGGAACAATTTTTCATTCTCTCTGGGGATCCTTCATTCCATTTATTAAAAATCTTAGAGTTACTCTATATTAAAAATAACAACACTCAACGAGACTGATTCCTCCATTCTCCTTCGTATCTCATAACTCTACGTCCTACCAAGTTAATTTAAGGCTCCTTTGTCGTTCACTTTTCCATTCTTGGCAAGTAACCACAATCTACATAAGGGAATGTGTATACCTATATTTTGGAATAATTCAGGTATTCGGTGCTTTATAATTTTAGACTTTATCACCAATAAGCAGAACAACCATTTTTTTTTTTTTTTAATTTTATGGAGCCCATCTGGCAACTACCCACTTGGGCATAAGTCGCCTAAAAACACGACAGCCTAGAACCAGGCTACTTTAAAGTAAAAATATGAAAACTTAACAATGATATAAAGTGGAAAAACTTAACAATCGAAGCAATCTCCGGCAGCAGGGGGAGGTCCCCCTCACCCCGGTGCAGGAGAGTGCAACCTACAAACAAAACAATAACAAAAAAAGGAACCTCAAATAAAGGAGAGAAGGCAAGCCTCCCCCAAAAAGTCAATAAGTCCACCAGTCATGGTGCACGCACTCGTCCCGAGTACAAGGGACAGGCGGTAGCGACCACGCCCATCCCGGTACCGAGAAAGGTATCGTGCGCGAAGATCACCCAGACTGGGACATTCGACAAGAATATGCCGAACAGTCTGGGGGACGACGCAGTCGTTGCAATAGGGCGCATGCAAGCGCTCCATCAAGTAGCGATGCGTCACACGAGTGTGTCCGATTCGAAGACGACAGAAAGCAACCTGAAGCCGCCGCGGCATTGGGGGATAGATCCATGGGAACAGTCGCGGCGCAATGGCACGCAACTTTAAGTTCTCTTCGACCGTCTACCATCTTCTTTGCCAAGCAGTCCGAAGAGCTGCCCGTATTCCTGCCATGTAGTCGGTGTGAGGAAGAGCAAAACGCGGTCCGGTCGCAGAGTCCTCGCGGACTCTTTGGCGCCCTCATCGGCGCGCTCATACCCCGCAATTCCTACATGTCCTGGAACCCAGCAGAAGATAATCAGGACATCTGCATGGCTGGCCAAAACCGTGGCGTCACGGATATCGCGAACCAGGGAATGCGGAGATTCCAATGCCCCGAGAGCACTCAGGGCGCTTTGTGAGTCGCTATAGATCACAATCCGGTCTCCAAACCGGGCACGTCGCGTAATCTCCCGTACCGAGTGGTGTATTGCCACTAGCTCGGCCGTGAAGACAGACGCAGCGCCTGGTAGAGCCCCGCTGACTTCAAACAGAGGGGATACGGCGTGGAAGCTGACCCCCTCTTGGGACTTGGAGCCATCCGTATACACTGGCACGGTTCCAGCGTGACACGATGTGTGCTCCAAAAAGGTCGAACGCAATACTCCCGGCGCAGTACAAGCTTTGGGAGCAGAGGCGTGGCGACAAATAGCCAAATGTGGTACCCTCCAGGGTGACGTCCTGGGCAAAACCAGGGGCGCCACCGGCTCGAGAGCGATATCTACCTCTCGAAGGAGTTTCCTGGCCCTAAACCCAAAAGGCTTAGGGTATGACTGGCGTCTCTCGACGGCATAGGCACCATCGAGATTAGCTGCGGATGCAGTGAGAGCTGTTGGCGACTGAGGGAGGCGCCGGGCTCGCGCGTACAGTCGAGTGATACACTGCACGCGGCGCAAAGCGAGTGGCATCTCCCCAGCATCGACCAACAGGCTCTCAATGGGGGAAGTGCGAAAGGCACCGGTCGCAAGGCGAAGGCCGGTGTGGTGGATCGAATCCACCTTCCGCAATAAACGCTCGGCTGCGGATGCATAAAACTCGCATCCGTAGTCGAGCTTCGAACGAACAAAGGATCGATTTTTTTTTTTTTTTTTTAGAGCTCATCTGGCGACTGCCTACTTGGGCATTAGTCGCCGTATTAAAACTGGCCTAGTTCTAGGCTACTTTAAAATGAAATTAAAGAGAAAAAAAAACAACAAAAAAACAACACCCCAAAAGGGGGAAAGGAAGCAAGCTGGTGCGTCGGGGAGAGGTCCCCCCGGCGCAGGAGCGTGCAACTAAAGAAAAAAACAAACAAACAAAAAACAAAAAAAATGCAAAAAAACAACAAAAAAAACAAACAAACCTTGCTTAAATAATAGGGAGAAGGCCGGCCTCCCCCAAGAAGTCAACAAGTCCACAAGTCAGTGTGCACGAATCTGTCCCAAGCACAAGGGACAGGCGGTAGCGACCCCGCCCATCCCGGTACTGGGACAGGTATCGTGCGCGAAGATCACCCAGACTGGGACATTCGACAAGAATGTGCCGAACAGTCTGGGGGACGACGCAGTCGTTGCAATAGGGCGCAGGCGAGCGCTCCATCAGATAGCGATGCGTCACACGAGTGTGTCCGATTCGGAGACGACAGAAAGCAACCTGAAGCCGCCGCGGCATTGGAAGATAGGTCCATGGGAACAGTCGCGGCGCAATGGCACGCAACTTTAAGTTCCCTTCGACCGTCTCCCATCTTCTTTGCCAAGCAGTCCGAAGAGCTGCCCGTATTCCTGCCATGTAGTCGGTGTGAGGAAGAGCGAAACGCTGGTCCGGTCGCAGAGCCCTCGCGGACTCTTTGGCGCCCTCATCGGCGCGCTCATTCCCCGCAATTCCTACATGTCCAGGAACCCAGCAGAAGATAATCTCGACATCTGCCCGGCTCGCCAAAACCGTGGCGTCACGGATATCGCGAACCAGGGGATGCGGAGATTCCAATGCCCCGAGAGCACTCAGGGCGCTTTGTGAGTCGCTATAGATCACAATCCGGTCTCCGAACCGGGCACGTCGCGTAATCTCCCGTACCGAGTGGTGTATTGCCACCAGCTCGGCCGTGAAGACAGACGCAGCGCCTGGTAGAGCCCCGCTGACTTCAAACAGAGGGGATACGGCGTGGAAGCCGACCCCCTCTTGGGACTTGGAGCCATCCGTATACACTGGCACGGTACCAGCGTGACACGATGTGTGCTCCAAAAAGGTCGAACGCAATACTCCCGGCGCAGTACAAGCTTTGGGAGCCGAGGCGTGGCGAAAAATAGCCAAATGTGGTACCCTCCAGGGTGGCGTCCTGGGCAGAACCAGGGGCGCCACCGGCCCGAGAGCTATATCTACCTCTCGAAGGAGTTTCCTGGCCCTAAACCCAAAGGGCTTAGGGTATGACTGGCGTCTCTCGGCGGCATAGGCACCATCGAGATCAGCTGCGGATGCAGTGAGAGCTGTTGGCGACTGAGGGAGGCGCCGGACTCGCGCGTACAGGCGAGTGATGCACTGCACGCGGCGCAGAGCGAGTGGCATCTCCCCAGCATCGACCAACAGGCTCTCAATGGGGGAAGTGCGGAAGGCACCGGTCGCAAGGCGAAGGCCAGTGTGGTGGATCGAATCCACCTTCCGCAATAAACGCTCGGCTGCGGATGCATAAAACTCGCATCCGTAGTCGAGCTTCGAGCGAACAAAGGATCGATAAAAAAGTAAGGCGGTAGCCCTATCAGCGCCCCAAGCGCTGAACGTCACGGAACGGAGAATGTCCATGGCGCGGGTACAAGAAACCCTAAGGCTGCGAATATGAGCCTCCCAGGTGAGGCGTCGGTCGAATACAAGACCAAGGAAACGGTGCGACTCAACCACATCCAGGCGCACCCCATTAAGAAACAAATCTGGGTCGGGGTGAAGCCGTGGATGGCGGCAGAAGTGCACCACCTTAGTCTTGGCCAAAGAAAACCGAAACCTGTGCGCTTCGGCATAGCGAGAGACGCGGTTCAATGCCTGTTGGAGTCGACGCTCCAGAGTTGGCATCTGGGCCGCGCCAAAAGAGATCGAAAGGTCGTCCACGTAGAGCGTAGCGAGAACATCTTCCGGCAGCACCGAGGTGATGCCGTTGATGCTCAGGGCAAAGAGTGTGACACTGAGGACACTTCCCTGCGGGACACCCTCTTCCTGCTCCTTTGGGCCGGAGAGGGCTCCCCCCACCCGTACGCGGAATCGACGATCTCGCAAAAATTCAGATATAAAAATTGGGAGGCGTCCCCTCGCCCCCATCGTGTGGAGAGTCTCCATGATACTGTATCGCCATGCGGTATCATAGGCCTTCTCCAGATCAAAAAACACCGTGGCGTAGTGCTGTCTACGAAGGAAAGCCTCGCAGACGGCACTTTCCAGTCGGAGCAGAGCATCCGACGTGGAGTGGAGCTTACGGAAGCCGCACTGTGCAGAAGACAGATGGCCTCCGCTGTCCAGGAAATAGGCTAATCTAACATTTACCAATTTCTCCATCAACTTGCACACGCAAGAGGTTAGAGAGATTGGGCGGAAACCGGTCGGAGTAGAGTGATCTCTCCCCGGCTTGCGAAAGGCGAGCTCAGTAGCGATTCGCCAGGAGTCTGGGAGAAGACCTTCCACCCAGATCCTGTTGAACAAATCTAACAGAAAGGCCATGCCTCGCTCACCCAGGTGTCGAAGCATGGCGTACGGGACATCGTCCGGACCATGGGCGGTGTCCCGCACGAAGCGAGAGCGGAACGCAACTCACTCACAGTAAACTTGTCGTTGAAGGGTTCTCCGCCTCTGGAGGTAAAGTCCAGCCGGCGGCCTTCCGCGACATCACGACGTGCATTGAATGCTGGCGGAGCAGCATCACGGCTAGAGAATGCGGAAAAAGCGGTCGCTAAGGATTCCGCCACGGACGCGGGGTCCGAGATTGCGGTCCCATTCTCCTGGAGAACGGGAGGGGGGTCCTGCGAGAACTTGCCCCGAATCCTTTTGACTCGCTTCCACACCTCAGCTAAAGGGGTCTTCCCGTTAAGTGAAGACACGTATGCCCGCCAAGAAGAGCGGCGGGCGTGCTTCGAAATATACCGGAACCTAGCCCTAGCCCGACGAAATTCAGCGACAGTGAAATCGTTCGGGCTGCGCTTATAGCGCATGTAGGCATAACGCTTCTGTTTGAGGGCCGTCTCACACTCGGCCGACCACCATGGGAGTGGTCGGCGTGCAAAACGGCCAGACGTCCTAGGAATAGTAGTCAGGCCTACGGCGATGAGGTTGCCGGAGAAGAACTCAACGGCCTCATCTACCGACCTAAACTCCTCGACTGAGATAGAGAATTCAGTCATTTCCTGAAATGCAGGCCACCGCGCCCGCGCCAAGCACCACCGAGGTGGTCTCTCAGGCGGCAGTTGCCCTGAAAATGATATTTGAATGGGAAAGTGATCACTACCATGGAGGTCATCGACCACCCCCCAAGCAAAATCAGGCTGTGCATCCGAAGAGCACAAAGATAGGTCAAGGCAAGAAAATGAAGCGGTTCTCGGACAGTGATGCGTAAACTCATCCACGTTTAGGACACCCATCTCAAGCTCTTCGATCAGATCGGCAAGGACTTGTCCCCTGGGATTTATGGAGTAATCTCCCCAGAGAGGATGCCTGCCGTTCAGATCTCCAAGCAAGAGATAGGGCCTCGGCAACCGTGCCACGACGCGGCGGAAGTCACCCGCGTCGAAGTCAGCTGACGGTGGAATGTACGCAGAAATGATAGTATACCTCCTATCCAGGTGCAGCTGCACAGCCACTGCCTGAAAGGAGGTATCTAAAGAGAAAGGAAGAACGGAGACATCATGCCGGGTGTAAACCGCGCATCCCTTAGCCCGGCCATCCCGCGGTGGTGGGGTCGCAAGACCCTTATACCCCGGGAGGGCAGGCAGCGGGCACGCGCCTAGCATGGTCTCCTGCAAAAAAATAGCTAACGGGGAACGGGACGAGACGAGCCTCCGCAGCTCCTCCCAGTTGGCCCGGAGTCCACGGCAATTCCATTGAAGGAATATGCCCTCCAGGCCTAGCTCGGAGGAGACGCGGCGGCCCTCTTTGAATTGAAGACCCTCACGGGAATGGCCGTACGCTTCCCGGGGGCATAACCCCGGGCGCTGTTGGCCGGACAAAGCGCTGAAGGCGCTGTCGCCTTCGAGGACTTATTGGGGGAGGTTGGGCTCGCCATGCGAGTCTTTTCCTCCCTCCGCCTCGAAACCTTAGGCGGGCGTTGCGGCTTGGGAGGCGGGGGGCCCTCTTTTCGAGGAACCACCGTCTCCGAGCCACTCGCTCCACCTCGGGGCGTGGGCGAAGGGGCCGAAGCTCCTTTGTTGCTGTCCTCCTTTCGGGGAACAGCTTTAGGAACCCCGGAAGATGGCCTAGCGACCATCTTCAGGGGTGTTGCCTCCTGTGAGTCTAACGACTCTGTGGAGGCGCGTGGCCGTTTCGCCTTACGGGAAACGGTCACGCTGGGGGAAGAGGGGGGAGCCCTGGTATTAGCCGGGGCTGGGTGTGAACCCTTTTTGCCGCCAGCTCTACCAGGGGAGCGCCCGGGTGTAGTAGAGCCCGCAGAAGGGCTCCGAATGGGCGCGGAAACAACTGTGCTCGTTGGCCTGGATGGGCCAGGAGCAGAGGGTGCTTTTCTAACTATTGAGGCATATGACGTCCCAGGCAGAGCCGGGCGCGCCAGGACCAAGTCCTTAGCCTCGCGGAATGAGAGTCGATCCTGGGCCTGAACGGCCAGGATTTCTTTCTCAAGGAGATATGCACCACATTGCTTCGAAGAAGCAGGGTGCGGCTCTCCGCAATTGACACACTTGGCCACACACGATTTGGACTTATCGTGTGCGACCTTGGAGCAATTTACACAGACTTCGGGTGACCCCGATTTTGCACGTCTACATGATCGATTCGTGTGGCCGAAGCGGTGACAGTAATAGCACCGCCGCGGCAGTGGCACGAATGCCTTCACGCGGTAGCGGTACCAACCGGCACGCACCGACTCAGGGAGCTTGTCACAGTCGAACGTGACGAAGAGTGTAGGGGTGGGTCTCGAGGCCCCTCCCTGTTTTCTCATCACACGTTCGACCTTGACCGCCCCATGGTCGGCCAGCTCTAGGGTGATGTCTTCTATGGAGTAGTCAACGAGTTCCCTCGCATAAACTACTCCTTTTACAAAGTTCATGGTAGAGTGCGGCGTCACACTCACCGGGGTGCCATCAAGTGTCCGAAGAGCACTTATCTTGGCCGCCTCGGCGGGATTCGCCGCATTCGCCAGAAGGCTCCCGTCCGAGAAACGGGTTACCTTCGGCTCTCTACCAATTGCACTAGCTAATCCTCTCCTCTGATGGATCATGTTGCCCTTGGACAACATGGTGCCATTAGTGGAGCGAATAACGAGGAAGCGTTTGAAGCCAGCGGGCTCGAAAACGCCAGGTAACCTCTGAATGAGGGGCCCCGATGTCATCGAGGCTCCGCCCTGTGCACTCTTGGTATTAGTCTTCTTTGTTAGGGGCTCCGCAACCGGGGGGGCAGAGGGGGCGGATGTGCCGATCTTGGCTTGGTCGCTTGCCAGAGTGGCAGCAGACCCATCCGTCCCCGCAGCCCCCGCGGATGGAGAGGAGCCCCGAGTCTTTTTTGTCTTTTTAGTCTTTTTCTTTTTCGGAGAGGAGGGCGGGGAATGAACCCGCTTTTCACCTCCGCCGGCAGAAGTCCCCAGGCCAGATGGACCAGCCTCAGCCAGGTCCCTCTCCGAAATGGAGAAGGTCCTGGTTGTCGTATGGGCACCTGTCGGAGGAGATCCCTCCCCTCCTTTTACTGCCTCGGAGCCCTCAGCCATTTGAGGAGGACCTTGCATAGGGGCGGATTCGGGTTCGGTGCTTGGCGCCGAGCCCGAATTCCCCCCCATGGAAGGCCCTACCGTCTGAGGCTGGGTCTCCTCAAGGACCATGTCTATCACAGGAGGGGCCTCCAGTTGGCCATCCCCTCCCAGGACATCGCAGGTCCCCTTGGCAGTATTGTCACTAGTCAGGTGGTGTGGGGAGGCACAGGCCTTGACCCCAGCAAGGTTTAAAATTCTTGCCAGCAGGTCTTTTGAGGGAAGCGACCGCTGGGGCCTGGCTTCCCTCTCCCCCCTAAGGGGGTTTGCCCTACCAAGCCGCTTGCACGAGGGGCGGTCGGCAATGGGCTGCCTGCTGGCTTTCTTGGCAGTCCCCTTAGAAAGCAAAGGAGGGACTGCCGCTGGAGATACGGAGGTGCCCGAAAGCACATCCAGAGAAGGGGGTGAGGGGGAGTCCCCTACACCCGTAGGCGTAGGAGAGGAGTAAGCCTCTTCTCCGGTTAAAGAATTATGGAGGGTCCCTTGCGCAAGCACAAGGGGGGGGACCTCCATTTTCTCGGTGGAGCTGCCCGAGGGCGGCTCCGTTGATTTTCTTGGGGAAGTTGGGGGTTGGGTTTTTTGGTGTTTTTTTTCATTCATGGGCATGGTGACCCTCTTTTTATTACGGGACGCAATAGCTCATCACCTCTCGCAGTTGCCCGCACTGCGAGAGGTGCTTACAAGCCCGGCAGAGCCAGGCGCCGCCATTCGGGACCACCCCTCCCGCCTGGTGGCCTGGCAGTCCTTCGGCATGGCGGCTCCACCTTGAACACGGCGTAAAAAATATAGGTTGTGAAGAGGAGAGGAAAAGGGATGTGAGGAAGGTATGGGTGGGGATGAAGCAGGTTGTTAAAAAACCCCCATCCCGAACCGGAGCTGAGGGGTTAGGGAACAATGTCCCCTCCCCCCTCAGCCCCGATCCGGGGTGGTTGGCTTGAGAAGGTCAGCATTCTACCCTGTGAAATTAGAGGCTGACCAGAGAAAGTTGTGGGAGAGGTTGTATGAAAAGCGACGAGGTAGGGGAGAAATCGGGCTATCTGAAGGAAGGAAGAGAGGCTAAGCTGGGGCCGGACGGAGCGCTGGATCCCGTCAGCACGGCGGCCAGGATGGCAAATCACCGCGCCCCTTACGGGGAACAAAGGATCGATAAAAAAGTAAGGCAGTAGCCCTATCAGCGCCCCAAGCGCTGAGCGTCACGGAACGGAGAATGTCCATGGCGCGGGTACAAGAGACCCTAAGGCTGCGAATATGAGCCTCCCAGGTGAGGCGTCAGTCGAATACAAGACCAAAGAAACGGTGCGACTCAACCACATCCAGGCGCACCCCATTAAGAAACAAATCTGGGTCGGGGTGAAGCCGTGGATGGTGGCAGAAGTGCACCACCTTAGTCTTGGCCAAAGAAAACCGAAACCTGTGCGCTTCGGCATAGCGAGCGACGCGGTTCAATGCCTGTTGGAGTCGACGCTCCAGAGTTGGCATCTGGCGGCCAAAAGAGATCGAAAGGTCGTCCACGTAGAGCGTAGCGAGAACATCTTCCGGCAGCACCGAGGTGATGCCGTTGATGCTCAGGGCAAAGAGTGTGACACTGAGGACACTTCCCTGCGGGAAACCCTCTTCCTGCTCCTTTGGGCCGGAGAGGGCTCCCCCCACCCGTACGCGGAATCGACGATCTCGGAAAAATTCAGATATAAACATTGGGAGGCGTCCCCTCGCCCCCATCGTGTGAAGAGTCTCCATGATACCGTATCGCCATGCGGTATCATAGGCCTTCTCCAGTTTGAAAAACACCGTGGCGTAGTGCTGTCTACGAAGGAAAGCCTCGCAGACGGCATTTTCCAGTCGGAGCAGAGCATCCGACGTGGAGTGGAACTTGCGGAAGCCGCACTGTGCGGAAGACAGATGGCCTCCGCTTCCCAGGAAAAAGGCTAATCTAACATTTACCAATTTCTCCATCAACTTGCACACGCAAGAGGGTAGAGAGATTGGGCGGAAACCGGTCGGAGTAGAGTGATCTTTCACCAGGTTGCGAAAGGCAAGCACAGTAGCGATTCGCCAGGAGTCTGGGAGAAGACCATCCACCCAGATCCTGTTAAACAAATCTAACAGAAAGGCCATACCTCGCTCACCTAGATGTCGAAGCATCTCGTACGGGACATCGTCCGGACCGTGGGCGGTGTCCGCGCGCGAAGCGAGAGCGGAACGCAACTCGCTTACAGTAAACTTGTCGTTGAAGGGTTCTCCGCCTCTGGAGGTAAAGTCCAGCCGGCGGCCTTTCGCGACATCATGACGTGCATTGAATGCTAGCCGAGCAGCAGCACGGCTAAAGAATGCAGAAAAAGCGGTCGCTAAGGATTCCGTCACGGTTACGGGGTCCGAGATTGCGGTGCCATACTCCTGGATAACGGGAGGGGGGGTCCTGCGAGAACTTGCCCCGAATCCTTTTGACTCGCTTCCACACCTCAGCTAAAGGGGTCTTCCCGTTAAGTGAAGACACGTATGCCCGCCAAGAAGAGCGGCGGGCGTGCTTCGAAATATACCGGAACCTAGCCCTAGCCGACGAAATTCAGCGACAGTGAAATCGTTCGGGCGGCGCTTATAGCGCATGTAGGCATAATGCTTCTGTTTGAGGGCCGTTTCACACTCGGCCGACCACCATGGGAGTGGTCGGCGTGCAAAACGGCCAGACGTCCTAGAAATTTTAGTCAGGCCCACGGCGATAAGGTTGCCGGAGAAGAACTCAACGGCCTCATCTACCGACCTAAGCTCCTCGATTAAGATAGAGAATTCAGTCATTTCCTGAAATGCAGGACACCGCGCCCAAGCCAAGCACCGCCGAGGTGGTCTCTTAGGCGGCAGTTGCCCTGAAAATAAAATTTGAATGGGAAAGTGATCACTACCATGGAGGACATCGACCATCCCCCAATCCAAATCAGGCTGTGCATCCGAAGAGCACAAAGATAGGTCAAGGCAAGAAAATGAAGCGGTTCTCGGACAGTGATGCGTAAACTCATCCACGTTTAGGACACCCATCTCAAGCTCTTCGATCAGATCGGCAAGGACTTGTCCCCTGGGATTTATGGAGTAATCTCCCCAGAGAGGATGCCTGCCGTTCAGATCTCCAAGCAAGAGATAGGGCCTCGGCAACCGTGCCACGACGCGGCGGAATTCCCCCGCGTCGAAGTCAGCTGACGGTGGAATGTATGCAGAAATGATAGTATACCTCCTATCCAGGTACAGCTGCACAGCCACTGCCTGAAAGGAGGTATCTAAAGAGAAAGGAAGAACGGAGACATCATGCCGGGTGTAAACCGTGCATCCCCCAGCCCGGCCATCCCGCGGTGGTGGGGTCGCAAGACCCTTGTACCCCGGGAGGGCAGGCAGGGGGCACGCGCCTAGCATGGTCTCCTGCAAAAAAATAGCTAACGTGGAGCGGGACGAGACGAGCCTCCGCAGCTTGTTCCAGTTGGCCCGGAGTCCACGGCAATTCCATTGAAGGAATATGCCCTCCAGGCCTAGCTCGGAGGAGACGCGGGGGCCCTCCTCGAACTGAAGACCCTCACGGGAATGGCCGTAGGCTTCCCGGGGGCAGAACCCCGGGCGCTGTTGGCCAGACAAAGCGCTGAAGGCGCTGTTGCCTTCGAGGACTTATTGGGGGAGGTTGGACTCGCCATGCGAGTCTTTTTCTCCCTCCGCCTCGAAACCCCTAGGCGGGCGCTGCGGCTTCGGAGGCGGGGTGCCCTCTTTTCGAAGAACCACCGTTTCCGAGCCACTCGCTCCACCTCGGGGTGTGGGCGAAGGAGCCCAAGCTCCTTTGTTGCTGTCCTCATTTCGGGGGACAGCTTTAGGAACCCTCCTGTGAGTCTAACGACTCGGTGGAGGCGCGTGGCCGTTTCGCCTTACGGGAAACAGTCACGCTGGGGGAAGAGGGGGGAGCCCTGGTTTTAGCCGGGGCAGGGTATGAACCCTTTTTGCCACCAGCTTTACCAGGGGAGAGCCCGGGTTGGGTAGAGCTCGCAGAAGGGCTCCGAATGGGCGCGGAAACAACCGTGCTCGTTGGCCTGGATGGGACAGGAGCAGAGGGTGCCTTTTTAACTATTGAGGCATATGACGTCCCAGGCAGAGCCGGGCGCGCAAGGACCAAGTCCTTTGCCTCGCGGAATGAAATTATATCCTGGTCCTGAATGGCCAGGATTTCTTTCTCAAGGAGATATGCACCACATTGCTTCGAAGAAGCAGGGTGCAGCTCTCCGCAATTGACACACTTGGCCACGCACGATTTGGACTTATCGTGTGCGACCTTGGAGCAATTTACACAGACTTCGGATGACCCCGACTTTGCACGTCTACATAAGCGATTCGTATGGCCGAAGCGGTGACAGTAATAGCACCGCCGCGGCAGTGGCACGAATGCCTTCACGCGGTAGCGGTACTAACCGGCACGCACCGACTTAGGGAGCTTGTCACAGTCGAACGTTTGACCTTGACCGCCCAATGCTCGGCCAGCTCTAAGGTGATGTCCTCAATGGAGTAGTCAACGAGTTCCCTCGCATAAACTACTCCTTTCACAAAGTTCATGGTAGAGTGCGGCGTCACACTCACCGGGGTGCCATGAAGTGTCCGAAGAGCACTAATCTTGGCCGCCTCGGCGGGATTCGCCGCATTCGCCAGAAGGCTCCCGTCCGAGAAATGGGTTACCTTCGGCTCTCTACCAATTGCACTAGCTAATCCTCTCCTCTGATGGATCATGTTGCCCTTGGACAACATGGTGCCATCAGTGGAGCGAATAAAGAGGAAGCGTTTGAAGCCAGCGGGCTCGAAAACGCCAGGTAACCTCTGAATCAGGGGCCCCGATGTCATCGAGGCTCCGCCCTGTGCACTCTTGGTATTAGTCTTCTTTGTCAGGGGCTCCGCAACCGGGGAGGCAGAGGGGGCGGATGTTCTGATCTTGGCTTGGTCGCTTGCCAGAGTGGCAGCAGACCCATCCGTCCCCGCAGCCCCCACGGATGGAGAGGAGCCCCGAGTCTTTTTTGTCTTTTTAGTCTTTTTCTTTTTCTTTTTCGGAGAGGAGGGCGGGGAATGAACCCGCTTCTTACCTCCGCCGGAAGAAGCCCCCAGGCCAGATGGACCGGCCTCAGCCAGGTCATTCTCTGAAATGGAGAAGGTCCTGGTAGTCGTGGGGGCACCGGTCGGCGGAGATCCCTTCCCTCCTTGTAGTGCTTCGGAAACCACAGCCGTTTGAAGAGGACCTTGCATCGGGGCGGATTCTGGTTCGGTGCTTG
The DNA here is from genome assembly GCA_963969495.1 of Ceratothoa steindachneri. NCBI lineage: Eukaryota > Metazoa > Arthropoda > Malacostraca > Isopoda > Cymothoidae > Ceratothoa > Ceratothoa steindachneri. The sequence goes on along the minus strand of OZ018318.1, from coordinate 202,126,472 downwards.
GCGCCGAGCCCAGATTTCCCCCCATGGAAGGCCCTACCGTCTGAGGCTGGGTTTCCTCAAGGACCATGTCTATCTTAGGGGGGGCCTCCAGTTGGCCATCCCCTTCCAAGACATCGCAGGTCCCGTTGGCAGTATCTTCACTAGTCTTCTTTGGGGAGGCATGGGCCTTGACCCCGGCAAAGTTCAGTATTCTTGCCAGCAGGTCTTTTGAGGGAAGCGACCGAAGGGGCCTGGCTTCCCTCTCCCCCCTAAGGGGGTTTGCCCTACCGAGCCGCTTTGATGTGGAGCGGCTGGCTAAGGGTTGCCTTCTGGCTTTCTTGGCAGTCCCCTTGGAAAGAACAGAGGGGACTGCCGCTGGGAAAAGGGAGGTGCCCGAAAGCACCTCCAGAGAAGGGGGTGAGTGGGAGTCCCCTACACCCGTAAGCGAAGGAGAGGAGTAAGCCTCCTGTTCGGTTAGAGATATATGAAGGGTACCCTGAGCAAGCACAAGGGGGGGGACCTCCATTTTTTTGCTGGAGCTGCCCAAGGGCGGCTCAGTCGATGTTATAGGGGGAGTTGGGGGTTGGGGTTTTTTTAAACTCATCATTGGGCATGGTGACCCTCTTTTTGACACGGGACGCAATCGCTCATCACCTCTCGCAGTAGCCCGCACTGCGAGAGGTGCTTACAAGCCCGGCATAGCCAGGCGCCGCCATTTAAGACCACCCCTCCCACCTGGTGGCCTGGCAGTCCATCGGCATGGCGGCTCCACCTTGGACACGGCGTAAAAATTAATAGATTGTGAAGAGGAGAGGAAAAGGGATGTGAGGAAGGTATGGGTGGGGATGAAGCAGGTTGTTAAAAAACAGCCACCCCAGACCGGAGCTCAGGGGTTAGGGAACATTGTCATCCATCCCCTTAGCCCCGATGCGGGACCGTTGGCTGAAAGGAAGGTCAGCATCTACCCTGTGAAATTAGAGGCTGACCAGAGAAAGTTGTGGGAGAGGTTGTGTGAAAAGAGAGGAAACAAGTGTTTTCAAGGAAGGAAGAGAGCCTAAGCTGGGGCCGGACGGAGCGCTGGATCCCGTCAGCACGGCGGCCAGGATAGCAAATCGCCGCGCCCCTTACGGGGGCAGAACGACCTTGTGCTTAGATTGTGTTGGGTCATCTGCGAGGTCTGCTAGGTGTTCGTGACCAAGCACTCGACCTTCCTGATGATGCTCGTTGTCATGGCTTCAAATAGTAAGAATATGTGGCCGGTGTAATTTGCGACTGGGCACAGGCTCTCTGAGAACGAAGAGAGGGACATCTTGGCCATATAATTCATACCCAAGGTAAGAAAGATCACGAAGAAGGAAAACTACGTTTTCAGCAAGACGGTACCCCTTCTCCACAACAGACCGTGCAATATTTGTTAAAGTCATAGAATTTTGGCAGCCTTAGTTGCCTCACCTCAATTATTTGGAATAGAGCGTATTGGCATTATGTCGATGGCAAGGCCTGGAAGGTTGGTCAGAGCAACGTCAACGAGCTGATATCCTCCGTAAACAACTTAAGCCAATGTGAGGAAGCTCTTCATCAGCAATGTGTACGCGGCCTTCAGATCTCGCCTAGAACGTTTGCTCGTCGTCAAGGGCAGCCATATTGATTAAAATTGCAATATAAAAAATATTTTTAGGTATAACAAAAAAACATATATAACACTCTTCATAACGAGTGTGACACGACCTTTTCTTATACCTGGTATCTTGTGGCAATAGAAACGTCTTGATAAAATCTTATTAAAAGGATTTCTTTCGAGGAAATAACAAAAATTTACTGCAAACATTTTTGGTAAGAAACTGGGAATATTGCTTGGGCTAGATTAAAAAATATCGCATATTTATTTCAAATAATTATTATTTGTTAAACATAAATGACCTGAATAAAACAATAGCAATATTAAATTTATATTAAATAAATATGAATAATTAAATTGTATTTAAAAATTTAAAATAATAATATATGTATATAAATATCTTTATTTGCAGTTTTATGAAGTGTCCTCTTTCATTTATTTAAGTGAATTAGAAAAAGCTGGAAAATATTAAGACATATTATTTTTGTTAAATAATTTATGAACAAAATATTTATGAGTGCGATGAGAGCTTTATTATTTGACAATGGTTAAGCAACGAGTAACGTATTGTGCTAAATCTGAAATCTTGTGAACTCAAAATGTCAGAACAAAGGCATTCAAGCCCCCATTGTCGATGCCATTGTTATAGTAATGGTGTGATATCCGGACGTCTTATCTGGCAATCCATGCAAAAATTATGCTACATTTAGTAAATTTATGTTGGTGAAGATAATTCACATGGCAGGTAAGATGCAGTTTCAAGCTGAATAGCTCCTAGTATAATGACTTCTTACTGAAAAAAATTAATGCTAGTTCAACTGTTAACCAAAAATGTTTAATATCCAAGATATAGGGCCTTAGTTCGTTACATTTTTATTTTCCTGTAGTTTTAAATGGATTTTAAATTTCCTCATAAGAATAATTAATCGCTAGTTATATTATTAACGCAACGACTTATAAATGGCATATCCAGTGTTAACTCTGTATGTAAACAAGGGCAAGAAAATTTAGGTATACAATATTATATGATAATTTTCAGCTCTTAAATAAATAGTACTAGTGAATAAATAAATAAAAAGTGTGGGCCATCTTCCAGCCCAATCTCTTTGTTAATTTGGAGCCTTTATCAATGTGGGGAAAAGTCTACGCGGCAGAGAACCCATGTTTGCATATATCACTTAGCATCGACCACTAAAGGATTTTTATGTGAAATAAAAAACAGTAGAACCTGTTTATTCTCCAACATATAGATATATTATTGGCTAAACGAGAAAAGGAAGGTCAGCATAAGCTATGCATGGTCAGAAGAGAGAAACATCCGACAAAACTAGTTGAATCTTTGGAACATCTTTTTGGTGATTTTGAATACATACCGACTTATCTTGGATAAGAAAGATATTGAGAGGTGTATTAGAAATTATTCACTAAAGTATTAGTTTAGGTTCATAAAGCATCCTCTTGACGTTGTGTAGTTTATGGTTAAGCATATAACATAAGGGAACGCTATCAAACGCTTCATCAAAAATAAAGCAATCCCTTTTATTGCGATGATCCAATATTCATAATTGTTTTTACTTAATTTTCTTTATTTTTAGCGAGATTAATTGGAGCTTTATCGTCAAGAAACTACCTGAGGGTAAGAGTTATATTAGTCAATCACTATAAAGCATACTAAGGTTAATTTGAAATTAATTATTTTTCGAATAATCAACTACATACCCCAAAAGGCCATATATTCAATAATGTGATCCAAGGACACTACCACGAAAGAATTGAATATTCTTTGAACTCGAAAAATGATACATATCTTCACAGTTTACTCTAAAATAGATTACTGCAAGACAGTGGTTCTCTGAGCCAAATTGTAAGTGATTAAAATAAACACAATGCTTGTGTAGCGAGGGGCTTTGCGAGTCAAAATGCGACTGTTTGCAATTTACAACTCAGCTACAACATCAATAGCCTAAAGTAACTCTTGTATATTTCAATATAAATGGAAACAAAACTTTCTGAGAAGTACATATCACGGTACCTCTAAGTGAAATCAATGCGATTAAATAGTAAATAATTGAATATAACCTACTCTATAACAAAGGGAAAAGACCAATGGCATTATGGTATTGAATTTATGATCCATAAATTATTAGAAAAAAACGGTAGTAGAGTTACATACCTTATCGGAACTAGTATCTTACATAAACATGAGTTTTGAATAAGTTCAACGTCAAAACATTGAAGGTATACCCAAACATCTCTGCTAGTAGGGAGGACAAATTAGATAAATTCTATAATGTCATCAGCAAAAGCTTAAAGAAAAGCAAAGTTGATTTCAATATCGTTATGGGAGAATTTACTGCAAAGTTTTGGCAATCTATCGAAGTCTTTGTGAGAGTTATCAATGGGGAACAACTTGGGAGAGGGGAAGATCTAGTTGACTCTACCCTAGATAAAATGTTCAAGGTTGCCAACACCATGTTAAAAAGGAAGTAGCAACAGGTATGAAATTGGAACAGCACTAAATATTAAAAATACAATAAATTTGATTACATTCAGATTGACAAAGATATCAGTAAATAATTTCCAACTTTCAATAAAATAGAATTCAGTGAATAACGATGATAAAAAGTAGGATAAATATTAACGTCCAGAAAGAAAAGAAATCTAATCCATCCGAAAATATAAGTGGGTTAAGTTTCAGAAAATCTCGTTTCAGAATTCCACCACTTTTTTATGAAAATCCTCATAGCTCAGAAGTAGCAGAAATATACAGGTGATGAACAATAACTTGCTGAAATATATAAGGCATAGATATTACGAAAAATAATAGATAAAAATGTAAGAAAGAGAAACTTTTAGAGGAAGTCTCGAACCTAATGAAGAAGCACAGCGACATAAAAACAACAAAAATCAATCAACAATTTGATTTTACAGATTTAAAATGGTCATAAAAGCAACCTAAAGTTGACAGAAAATTTAATATATTAAATTTGAAGACGCCATCAACGATGGAAAGGGATATGTATCGGTTAAAAGAAGACTTTTTAAAGGAAAACAGCACATAGTTGCTATAAAGAGGAGGATGGTACAAACATTAAGAATAATGAAAAGATAATTAAAAAACAAAAGAGAAATGAGAAAAGTTTCACGCAAGCAACAACCTCATCCAGAACCACAACCAAATCGACCAAAATAATTTACTAAAACTTCTAAACAATTAGTCGATCAAACTGACCTTACAAACAACAGACCAATGACCGCTATATAAACTCTTCACAAGATTCATTATAAAAGACTCTAAAACCAAAAATCTAAGGAACTTGATAATACATAAGAAGATCTTCAATTTAACCACATACATACTTTTAACCATCTCTTTGAGGAAAATCAGAATAAAATAGTTTTTTATACTTGGTATTTGTTCATTAGTAGAAATCATTAGATTTACTAGAAATACCAGAGATCTTAACAGCCTCAAATAATCACAGTATAGATCCGCTCCACATAAAATATTGACTTGCATCTTTGACATTGGGCAAGTCTAAATAAAGCTTCTCATCCACCCTGAGTAATTCTATCAAATTGACAAACCTAATTTAAAAAAATAATATACAAAGAGCGATATAAAATATATATCTTGACCTTAAATGTATAAAATTATGCAGTTTGAATGGTGTGGCAATTTAAAACGGCAGCGAAATCTTATATATTTTATATAAAATTAATTGTAGGGGAATTTCTCGAAAGTACATTCCCATTAGGAAAATGCATTCCTATAGTAAATAAAAAAAGTGTTTCTATATACTGTACAACTTAATTATTAACATTACTACGTTTTTTGCCTAGCTTCAAAATTTGACTTCTAGCTATTGTAGCTAAGTTTCTTCGAAACATTTTCACTTAATTTCGCAATCTTCAAGCATACTTATACATTAAATTTCCTGGACAAGTTATGTCTAGTTGATAATTTAATATTTTCTCATCGTAATTATATACTCCCATTTAAGAGAAAGTGTAGTTGGTACAAATCAAATCTACTTAAATCACACCCTTACCTACCCTTTTTCACTAATAAACTCTAAACTATCCATCAGTTTTTCGCTGTTTTCGCCCTTGATGTCGATAGAGATGCAGGGTTTTATAGCATTAACTACAGTAAGGAATCATGCTAGGCCAAAGAGGGCCCTATGTGGTAAAACTTCCCGTACTGTAGGGGTTCCTCCCAAACTAACTGGAGACCTCTTTTATATATTGTTATAATCTAGTATGTATTTTACTTGTAGTTAAGAGTATAAATTATAATAAATATCACCAGTAAAAGCTTTCTAACTATTTACTCGATTAATACACATATTTTAATAATTTCGTGTATTAAATAAATTTTTCATAGCAATTCCAAGAGTAATAAAAAATCACTATACAGCCTTGGCCACATTTATGAGGCAGGTATGAAAAGGTAATAATATGATTGAAGTTCATTTATTTCATATTTGACATAATTTTGGCCAAGGTTGTATATTCAACCGAAAAAAATATTTAGCCAACCTAACGCATTTAAATACCCAACAAATGTTTATATACACATAAGAAAATAATAAGTAACTTTATGTCGCGTAATTTTTGTCATCAAATTAGAGATATCGATTATTTGTCTTTGCTTTTTGTCAATACTCTCTACAAGAAAATTTGCTCTCTTCATCTTTACAGTACATTTTGACCAAGTCTTTTCGTTTGGCTTCTTTGCTGAACGTGCATATTTAATTCCATACACATTATCTTTATAGGGATAAGAGCTGGAAGTAATGATGTTCATTTCAAAAGAATAACATCGGAAACTTCAAACCATTTCTTCTCGCCGAAGGCTTTATATCTGGGATCGTCGTCGTGTGGAAAGAAAACTGCCTTCCCAAACCAAATTGCCTTGCCTGTGGTAGAAAGTTTACCTTCAAATTATCTATGAATTCTCTTATTTCATTATTCAGTCTTTTGTACCAGGCTAAAATGTATGATAGCACAGAAAAAGTTAGCCATTTACCTTAGTATAGCCTAAATACTGATCTACACAGAATAAATACATATACCTAAATAATATGGCAGCCTGCAGCAGTAATACACTCCTATGCTTTGAAAACTTGGTTACTTATTCTTGCTCACTCTGCATTAACATCAAAGCATCACCAAACTTTAAGTTTCATCTACTTATTTTACGGCACTTAAGGTCTAATAATGGAAAAGGCACGTGGCCATCTTACCCTAAAATATGCCATCTGCAAGTATGATAAACAGTTAAATGTTTTTACCTGCTAACATGCTCCTTTGCAAGCTTGATTCTTGAACCAACGTGAGTTATACATTAATTGGGCTTGTTTTTACTTCGGTAGTTGCGAGTAGAAATCAATTAGGTATAATAAAGTTTCTATTATTGTTGCTCTCACATAACATCTAGCTTAATCTTTACAATATCATATTTACTTCTTAGTGGAGTGTGGGTAAATTTTAGCCTTCCATAGAATGTTAAGAATATCATTCAGTGTCATTTTATCGATATGTATAAACTGTTTCGTCTGAAATGTTTATTCGCTTCAACGTATATATTTTTGTACTTGTTTGGTATTCCTTACATCTTTAAATGCAATAATATTCTTTCACATATCGTCACCTTGTTTCTTTTAAAAAAGTTTACCAGCCCTTCAACACATTCTATTTCTTGCAAGCCAAGAAAAAATTTATTTGATATAAAGTTTAATTTAAAGTAAGGTTTTTGATTTCTTCACTAGGTTCCTTGCCTTTATTTATTTATAGAAATGTAGAAATAATGTAAACTAAAAATTGTACTTGAAAATACGCCTCCGATTCACCGAATTCAATTTCGTATAAAGTTTAGGGAAAACAAAGAGTGCCAAAAAGATATGGACCGATTTATTAGATATAGAGTTAGATTTCGCGTATATGATGGTAGAATTCCATCAGATATATATTTACATGTAACTTAACGTAAATGTTTATACTAATTCTGAACTCTAAATAAATTTAATTGAGTACAAAAGCAAACGCATCAGTTGGGATAGATATGACACGCGTTATAATATTTGAACTTTTTTCCTACAATATTCTGGTGAGATAAACATACATAATTCAAATTCGGAATATCATGCTTTGGGCACGTAGAGTTATGATTTAACCAATACATCAATATGTATTTATTGGTTCTACTTCAAAGCTTATGGCATTGTAAGAGGATGACTTCGGAGGACCACCTTGAACGCCCCCGCCTTTTTGCCGAGCACAGACGGCATGGTCTCAAAGAAAATCTTAAGGAAGGACAATAACGAAGATTCTCACGTGGAAGCCGGTGAAACACCTTACCTGCGTTTGACTAAATCAGCCAATCCCCCTAACATGACCCGCGGACAAATTAATCCCCCCGACAGACAGGAGCCTCCAGTCATTTTCATGCCTGGAGGCCAGAATTGGCGCCAGACGAGCATCTATTCAAACTCTTATCTGAAACAGAGCTAATCCATTTGGCTCCAGGATTTCCTTTGAGATAGCAGCCATGCTCGGAGGCCTTTCAGCGACTTAGCCGGCTGAGTATATATATTGAGGGTCCCCTGTTACTCGAGGGAGAGTAGAGTTCAGAGCCATCGAAGATACGTCCCCCTTTCGCCTCGAGTCAAGCCCCCTGAAGTTTGTAGGTCTCGTCGGCTAGATCACCCCCTTGAACTTTTGAACATCCTCTATAGTCAAGTTCGTGTAGTGTTTTCTTTGAAGTGCTCTTGCGATATACTGCTCTCATCCCATCTACGAAAGTACGTCGCCCCGTCCGAGTGCACTCCCCCAAGCCTAAGTGTATCTAGCTACTCCGCCCACGAGTTATTCATCCTATTCCAAACTCGCCCCGCTCTTCCTCGAGGCAATAGACTCCCATTGCAAGATTTCATCGCTGCGCTGCAAGATTTTATCATCCCGTACAATCCGAGTTTTAGTTCCGTCACCCACCCTTTCACCGAGAAGCTAGTCCGCAAGGTAAAGGTCCTTCCGCTCATTTTTTTTATAATTGATCCTGGAGGTTATTTCCCGTTGCCCAAAGTCTTTTAATTACCGCGTATAAATTTTATTTTCCTATTGCATTAGTCCATGACCGGTTTGCTCACTGCAATTGCATAAAAACTCAATCTTGACCCGTGTATATATTTTTGTGATTACCTTTTTTTGTTTTAATTAAATAATTTATTTTAGGGTAGTCTCTTTAAATAACCTTGAATGAATCCTGGAATTTTACAAACCCTTTAAGGCCAACCTTACGCACTCGCTTACGCCCCCTTTTGTTTGAGCCTCCCATTAAACTGATGAAAGGTCTACCTTCCCACTCTTCATTCACGCGCGGCCTCTCAGCTTTCGGCCGCCTATTTATGCGTGAACGGATCCACGGACTAGGTTGTACACCCATAATTCCTCGACAGGCATAATTATTCTGTGAATTCTGTTCTGTTTTACTTCAGAAATTTCTTTTCCTTAATTTTATTAAGTGTAACTATGAATCCTACCACTTTTTCGTATAGGGATAGGAAAATGTCCTTGGGGCTTGGTTAGAGTTATTGTTTATCATCCTATTTTCTACATATGTTACCCATAGAAAATTATTTTCTTTCGTGAAAATCTTTTGAAGAGTAACAATTTAATTCTAATTAACCTATCAAATAATAGTGGATTATGCAAAATTCTCTTGAAATAAATACTAAGTATGGTTTAGAAACGATGTTAAGCTTTTTACTTAGTCTCATAATTGAATTGACGGTAGTTCTACATATTAACAACTCGCACGCAATTGAGGGCACTAGGTGATATATATATATATATATATATATATATATATATATATATATATATATATATATATATATATATATATATATGAATATATATATATATATATATATATATATATATATATATATATATATATATAAATATATATAAATATCTTTATTTGAAAAATGCACAAATGTTATATAATGTATATCGAAAATATATTAAGGCTGGCAAATTTCTAATTATGATGTTGTACCGAAAAATAGATTGGCAGCCATTTTGTTATTAATAAATTGTTTTAAACCATGTAAAGAATGGGAGAGTGAGGAGTCTATTTAGATTACTTCTTTTAATTTCCTTTTAGGTTACGTAAATATGGAAGGGGTGTAGATCCTTTTATTTTTGTGTGCTTTTTTCTGCTGGAAAGGACCCCAAAAGAAACCTATTCTTGCGGCACGCTGTGTAATAGCCCTTATTCTGAAATATCAGATCTCTGTGATGGCTTGAGATAACTTCTCAATAAACAAAAGAAGTGCCGAAAACGACTATTTCTTCTGATTGCTTCAAAGCCTACAAGTGCCTTACCTATTCCAATAATTTTGTGCCTCCTGAGACATTGGCTCACACTAATAATAGTGAACGATTGTGGTGCACAACAACAACAAAATTCGTTATATATTTCGAGGCAGGAAAAGCATTTTGCAAGCTATTTAGCCAGAACGATGTTTAGGCTCCATTTTAGAAACCCGAACACGCGGTTCATCATTTTTTTCAGGCCGCAGCATCGTTATACATTTCTTATTAATAATTTTCCCTAACCATTCCATTGGGGTAAGTAAAATATCATAATTGCCACTTAAGCCTGTTTAAATAACCTGCTAACCCTAACCTTTTCTATCGTTGTTAAATTTTCATAATTGTTGGCGTTGTGTAATTCTTGAATCGGTGTAATAAAGAGTTTTCCCAAGGCAACTGATGTCATAGCAGCAGCAAATAGTAAATTTATGTATTGGAAAATACTATTTTTAAATGCTGCTTACTGAAAAGCTATTGCTTTGCGTGCCAAAATATGGCAACAGACTATTCAGATAGGCCTGTAAAATAGATTGAATGCATTTTGAATGTTGAAGTTGTTAATCTGGAAAAAAAAGGAATACACTTGATCTATGATTTTGTATAGATGATATTTTTTTAGCCAACCTCATCATGTATTCGAATACCTGGATTTTTTAAATTTAAAGCATTTTGAATTGCATATTCCCACTTGGTGAAACATTTTCAAGATAAGAGAAGTAAAAGCTAATGTAGGTAGCGAAAACTAAATGTGACTAAACAAGAGTCAGGGTATTTCAATAACATAGTAATAAAATAGTTCAGAGATGATCCTCTAAGAAGAAAGTTATTTATCTTAGCTTTGAGTCGAAAAGTTGCTTTAGCCAATTCATAAACTATGATTTATATGAACCTGTTGACCTTTATTAAATAAGACCAACAATTCTTAAGAAAGTGACGACATAATCAATCATTTTAATGCTAATTCTACCTACCCAAATCTACTTTCTTTTACCGAAGTTTTGTTCCTACTAAGTACCATTTTATTTTCTCTCACCTAATTCTATAAACATTTTAAAGATCAAACTAACGAAAAATTAAATATATTGTCTTTTTTAAAAACATTAAAATTATTCATCTATGAAGTTTGAATGGTATGTAACATTTATATGCTTTAATAAATTTAGTTGTCAACAGCTTTTTTGATCAGGAAGCTTACATCGCAGTAAGTAATGAAAGACACGCACTCATCAACACCACACTGCTTTATTCTCGTAAAGTGAATGGTCATTTATTAGGACAGTCACAATAAAGCGAAATTTCTTTGTGTAAGTCACAGGAAAAGGAAGGTGCTCGCAGATGCTTGATAAATTATACGGGTTGTCCCTAAAGTCGAACACAGGCAAAGTCATATTGTAAATATTAAAAAGATCTAAATACCTATTATATGACATATTAATAAATAAAATCAATGTGATATAAACCATTTTTCATGCAACATTCGATGCGCTTTGCGAAATTCACCCGATGAATCCGATGCATTGACTCAAAATTTCCATAAGTTTTACATAATTCATCTATGATGCGTTCCCTTCGGTTTAAGGGATAATTAAATACCTCTTCTCATTTAGCATACCCCAGAAAAAGATAGAAAAGTAGATAAAGTCTGGTGATCAAAAAGATCATTGCGATATTTCCAATGGGTTCAGACTCAATGGGCACCCTGTAGAATCATGACTAGTAAAATTCATTAGTTCAGTTCTATAGATAGTCGTAGGAAAAAAGAAGGTGTAGGGCACAGAAAAATTTAGAAGACATTTAGGTTACAAAGCAAGTAGCACGTTGATATATGGTTAGCATTACCTTTGTTTTACTATGTTTTACTAATTTAATACGTTTTTATCCAATAAATCTTACATTAGTTTACTTTGGAAGAGCGTTCAATTTTAAACTTTTATAAGGGAAAATGTTCACCAGGATATTCGTCTGATAACAATTTAATTTCCACTTATGCCCATTTCTACGAAAGTTTATTTTCAATCAGTTCAAATAGGGAATCAAAGTTTATATTATCCTACCTTTTCAGAATCTTGAGGACGTTTACCAAATGAACGAGAAATGGTCCCTCTTCAAGTGAGAGCAAAGTTAATTTCTAATGTATTTATACTGGTTGTTTTGACAGCTAATGATTAAACTTTTTCTTTCTTTGCTGCAATCTTCTAATATAGAAAAATGCTTTTTCAGATAAAGAGAGTAAAATAGCTATATATTCTAACTTAGGACCGACGGTTGATTTGAAAAAGCAAATTTTATCGACTCGTATATTGAATAATCTTCGCTAGAAAACCGAAAACAATGGAAATCGAGCTAAATTGGTAGGGTCAAGTGTTCAAAGAAATTCGCGTAGCAAACACTTTTTAGTGCAAAGAAGTTTATAAATATAGAGATATTGGGAAAAGGAGAAAGAGAGAACTTAGGAATATGATTGATATGGCCAATTAGGAAAAGATATGCTGTGAAACGTATTTGATGTGAAAGATCTAAGGAGTATGAGTGTGAACAACCTGATCACATAATTGCTTTATAAAGTTATAATGTTTGTAAATAAGTCAGAAAAGACGTGAGTAAGATGGGAAGAAAGTACGAACGAGAAGCGAAAGGTGTTGTCATTGAATCAGTGAAAGGAAAGAGAGAATGTGAGAATAGTTGAGAAAAGAAGAGAAAAAACAAATGAATATAATTATTTTAAGATAATATGGAACAAATATAGAGAAGTGGTTGTATTTAGTGCATGCTCTGTGTGTTTGTGCCGGAATTGGAAAGATAAAAAAAATAGTAAATGGTGAAATGGCAATGTAAGGCGTGTAGCGGAAAGAAAATAGGATGCACAGTTGCAAATGCTTCATAGTTCAGGTGATAATGAATGGGAGTTGCGAATGTGCATATATATACAAAGATAACAAAAGAAAAGTAAAAGAAATAATTAAAGAGTCGGGAAGGAGCAAATGAAGAGTTTGCATCAAAGATGAATAAGGATCCTAATAGGAACAAGAAGCCAGAAGCTATGCTAGAAAGAAGTGAGAAAGGTGAGAAGCCAGGAGAAGAATATTTGTGTGAAAAAAACTGAGAAAGTATAGCAGGGTACTTATCACGGTGAGAAAGTCAAAAGTAGTTGGAGAGAATACATGTGGTTATGGAAACTCAAAAAAAGTGTAAATATGATTGACTTCCTAGATGTAATCTTTTGCTGTATAAATGTATAGTAGTGATAGGTTTGCAGGACTTTCTCTGTGCATTGAAAGGTCTAAAAAAGGATAAAGCAGATGGAGTAAATGTTATAGTAGCTGAGGTGCTAAAAGTGGTGGTAATGTTGTTATGGAATGGAACTCGTGGCTGTGTGTAAAAAAAATAGAAGGTAGAAGAGTGATTGTATACTATAAAAATTCAGGAATATGTCCCTATAAATGGGTAAAGTGTATAAAGTTGAATTTAAGAACTATATGGATGTGAGATGTAGAGTGTGATACGTAGGTAAAGTGAACTTAGCAATTTAATAAGGTTTTCAAGAAAGACAACTGATGGATTTATTGGAGATAAACAGCGTTGGTGATTAGAGCGGATAAGGAGTGAGTGAAACAAGTATTTTAAATGAAGTACCTGGTTGAAATAATATAGAATGCAGTGATTTAATCTTGTGCTGGGTACATAATTTTGGATGAAGCTTAAAATTGTGCAGGAAGGGAATCAATATGACGAGATGAGAATAATTTAATATTGCAATTAAAGTGTGAGTTAGGGTGAAAGATAGAGTGAGTGGTTCGACCTAGGTAAGAATGTAAAACATAGTTGTGTGTTGTGGCAATGGATGGTTAATATTTTTAGATATTTATTGTAGCTTTTTTCAGAGTGTACGAAGGTAAAGGTCTTAAAGTGAATGCAGATTGGTGTAAGGCAATGGCTTATGGTGGTAATAATGGAGTGAAGTGTGATTTCTGAAATTGTGTTGTCACGCTTGAAAAAGTTCGAGGTTTTAAGTATCTATAATACTTTGTAAGTGAAGGTGATTGGTACAAAGCATATATTAACCACAAGGTTTTAAATAGTAGTAAAACCAGTGAGATAATCAAAGCATTGGTACCTGTTGAATCTTTGATTATCGGATGTTCCAGTAAGTTGCTTGAGAGCAAACTGATGCCAACAGTGGTGTATGGGAGTGGGAATATAATATGTAAGGGAGAGAAAAGTTATTGAGTGAGAACAGTGCGAACGGAAAACATGATAGGGATGCAAGAGGAGCAAATGTTAGATTGGCCTATGAACGACAGGATAAGAGATATTATGGTGTGAATGAAGAAATAAATGAAAGTATTCTGAGGTAGTATGTTCATATAAGGAGAAAGGATATAAATAGTCATAAAGAAAATATACGAGAGTGAGTGATGTAAGACCGTGTAAAATTTGGGCTGATTATGTGGATGTGTGATTTTGTGAGAAAAGAGTTAGGAGGGTGATAATGTATGTGATAGTTGATCATTGGAGTTTAGGAGTGTGCGTACTGTGGGGTTTCTCCCCAGAGATCAACCTTGACTGGACGTGATGCTTCAGCCCATAGCACACAATCTGATTCTACATATAAAAGCCAAACATGGCGTGAAAATATTCTGGTTGACATTTTACTTAATAGGGATAAAAGAGATGGTAAAGAATGGGTACAGTTTAGTGACTTTGAAACTTGCCAGCCACACTTTGTAAGTAAATGGTTTAGCTTGATGTTTTGAAGCTACATGGATAAAGCTGTCTGCAAATTTAACTCACTCGATGTAAATTAAAGTTTGCCTGCCATAAAAAGCGAACAAATAAATACATCCGTTAGATTTTGCTAAAAAGTACCGTCAGGTTACATCACATTTAATAGCATATAAAATTTGTGGGAGGTACGCTACGCCCATTGTCACGACATAATATAATCCCGCCATCAACCTATTTCCTCTTACCGTTATTCAGCTATACACTCGCTAACAAAAGTTAGCAAACGGTTATGTTCCTTAATTCGTGGTTCAAGTGATAAGTAAACCCTATTTCTCTTAATTAGGGATAAAAATATACAATTTGGCCTCCGCAAACCACATCTTATATTTGACCTTGAAAACCATATTAAAAGCAATTCCGGCAGGACGTACCTTGTTTTTCATCTCAAGGTATAACTTCAAGGCAAATCTTTTGTTTGGTAATGCAGCTTTAAAATGAAACTAGGTAATCCGTTTTTCTTTAATCCACTTTTCCATGGATCCTTTATTTTGATAAGTAAACCAGCCAAAATGCCTAAATACCCTATAATTTTGATTTCCCGGTGCCAAAATATAAAAGATATTTCAAACTTTATGCCGTTTCCTTCTATGAGGCATCTTCCAGTCTGAAAACTATTTCCGGGTCTATAAATCGTGTTTACTTTTCGAATTCTTTGCCCAGGAAAGAGGCGAGGGACATTTAGGAAGGATGAGAAAGGAAGTGAGAACCAAAAAAGAAAGGGCTAAACCATTTCACTCGATTTGGCTCTTCCGTAATGATTAAAAAGAATCTTTTGAGTTTCCAATATAAGAGAACCAGATTGGAAAAATAAATTTAGACGTCTGTAAACTCGATGAATGGTCCAGTGCCGAATAAAGTGCAGCTCAGTCTGCAGAACTACTGAATTCAGAAGGTTTTTTTTTATTCTTGAAATTGAATTTGGCCTATAAAAGTTACCTATATTTATTGTCACTTTGGAAACAAAGCTTTTCACCAATGTGGATTTCTCTCTGGAGATTCAATGTTTTCACCCCAAAAAGGAATGTTGAGTCAAGCACAAGTAAATTTTAAAGTCAAAACTTATCGTTCAAAGGAAGCTAATCTTCCTTTAAACCTATGGTGATTTTTTAAAATTTCTATTTCATTAAACAATATATATATTTATATATATATATATATATATATATATATATATATATATATATATATAAGCATAACGAGTTTAAAGCAAGATAAATAAACATTAAAAAACATTAATGCACTTAGGGGATCCAAACAAAATCCTTAAAAATTATCAAGTTTAAAAGAAAACCATTATAATATTCCCTAAGGCTCAGTGAATTTAATAAGCCAAAATATGTATATAAATAAGCTCATGTATTTTCAACAATATTTAAGTTAATTTTCGCTTATCAAACCTAAGCACTTAGAATCCTTCCCAATTTGTAGCCATTACATTTTCATCTGAACTTTTTTTTTAAATGTATTTGATCCTCTTGCGAGATAAATTTGGGGCTAATGTTTGGTTCGGGATTTGTAAAGGTTTCATACCCAATAGTAAGTCGATGCATAAAATTAAGAGATCAGCAGGAAGGTAACACCTTATTATCTAACTCTTTTAGAGCAACGTTGTAGGCACCCATTGATCAGAACGTTTGCTAAATTCTAATCGAAAATAGAATGAACATAACTACGAGATTTAATAATATGTGAAATAGGTATTATATAATTCAACTTCTATATGAATTGATTTTGTAAACAGATTTTAAATTTGACTTAAACTTATTAATTAATGACCCATAGGTGAGGGTCAAATCAGGCATATCGTAAATTTCACCTGAATCGATCTATTTTAGCTCCTTGAATACGAAGCATAGTATTAGGATGATAATGACATAAATAGGATAATGTCTTGGTAATTCTAAAGGTCTAAATGATAAAAGTAATAGTTAAAGAAGGTTGAATTTAATTAGGACCAATATTTGTATTTCAGAGAAAATGAAAATTTGAAAGAAAAAGTAAATAATGGTTTGAGGTGATCGTTAGATCTTGTTTGAAGTAGATTGCTACGCAACGAATATATTTCTAAATAAACGCACTGTTATTTGATGGAGCAAAAGAATATTTGAAATAATAAATTGGTTAAAGTCTTAGGTTTGATAAGAATTGGTAGAATAAAAGAGTGAGGAGTACTGAAATCGATGTGCACCATATTTTTATGATTCTTTTAAATGTGCTTCGGACCAGAGTTCCCCTGCAGAAACGTAATAGAGATGAGATTTTATTATGGTTTTAAATCTTTGATCACTAAATAATAATAAAGACTATGTCAAATGACCCCAATTTGGTTTCCCTTTTAAAATTATCTGGCTTCCATTAGATTAACTCCATGGTTGAAAGCTGTGTCTTTGTTAAGTGATGGTAAGACATTAAATATTTAAATTATTTAAGCTTTATCAATTTTTTTTTAAGAAATTATAATTAAAAGATTTCAATAACCAAATCATTTGATGATGATAAGGATGATATTATTGACTCTTTGATAGGTAAGGGTTCTCCTAAATAGCAAACAACCATGCTAGTAGATAAAATATAATTATATTTTGATATTTAAATCTCTAACTAACAGCTACAAAACATATCTAGACCCTTTAGTATGAATATCACTTATGTAAATTCAGAATACAACATAAAATACGTCCTAAATCGAAAATGATAAACATTGCTCTAATATTATATAATACCAATAATAACCTATACCTATTTGGAGTAAAAGGGTAACTGCTATACAGGAATTTAGTCTATTAATCATTTAATGCCCTTTTGTAAAAATGTAGATTATAATTTTAAATATATATTGAATATTAGGTATTTATATAGTTTCAGGTCTATTTTATATGCATTTAATCACTAGTTGGCAACTCGATTTTTATTTTAACATAATGGAGTAAAAAAGCAATTGGGTGTCAAACCTAGTTGAGGGTGGGGCAGAGCAACTTGCTTATTTTTCAATTTTGCGCCCTGAAACGATGGTTGCTCCAAAGAGGGTCGGGGTAGGCACATTCTAGAGGGCGGAGCGTAGAGTTGTACTGTAGCTCTGCCTTGCTTTGTTTAGTTAGTATCATGGAGTGGGCGAAGGTGGAGCGCGCGTTCGCTGTCGAGGCATACTTTTCTACCAGTCGCTCAATCATCACCACGCAACGTGCATTCCTTACACATTTCAATATTGCGCCCCGTGGTCGTGTTCCTGGTCGGCAGTTGATTGTTTCATGGGTAAACAACTTCAGGAAAACTGGCGATGTGAAGAAAAAAATCTGGACTTCCACGAACAGCAAGGTCACCTCAAAACATTGACGTGGTAAGGCATTCTGTTTGGCGCTCCCCGCAGCGCTATGCCCGCAAACATGCAGCTGCTGTTGAGTTCTCTGCTCGTTCTGTGAGGCGAATCCTTCATGAACCATTAAAATTTAATCCCTACAAATTGGCTGTGGTGCAAAATCTTAATCTACTCGATTTGGTTGCTCGAGTAAATGCATGTGAGGTGCTTCTTGGCATGCCTCACGACACACTTGTTTTTTTCAGTGATGAGGCTTACTTCCATCTTTTATGATCTGTAAATGAGCAGAACATGCGATATTGGAGCCCTAATAACTTTAAACAACTTCATCAGCGTCCCCTACATTCACATCGTGTAACTGTTTGGTGCGCACTATCGCGAGTTGGAATAATTGGTCCATGGTTTTTTGAAGAAAACGAACGGGCAGTTTCGGTGACTTCTGACCGTTATGTCCACATGATTCAGGAGTTTTTCCTGCTACCACTCAACCAGATGGATGTGGGAGATGTATGGTTGCAGCAGGACGGTGTTACGGTAGACACAATGCGTGTGTCAATGACTGTTATGCTAAAACACTTCTCAGGACGCCTCATCTCCTTGAGGGGCGATCTGCAGTAGTCAACACGGTCGCCTGATTTAGCACCCTGCGACTATTTTTTATGGGGCTATCTAAAATCACTTGTTTAAAACGATAGTCCTAGAACCCTAGCTCACCTGAAGAACAAAATTTGTCAAGATGTCACCACCATACCCGTCAATATGGTGGAAAGAGTTGAACGAAATTTCCGAGTTTGATTAACGCATTGTATTGAGAATAATGGACGCCATCTTCTTGATAACATCTTTAAAACTGAGGAAACATAAAGTTTTAATGTTGTATTTGATGTTGTTCAAAGAATTAAATATATATCTATCTGCCTTACATTTGTTTTAATTCAATTTCTAAAAATTTCTAAATAAGCAAGTTGCTCTGCCCCAACCTGTACATTACTTAAACCTATAATTAATTGGTCATTTCTTTCTTTTATTATAAAGGATATCATTAATATCTTGATTTATAATTACTATAAAGTAAATACCAACTATTTTTGATTGTTATTCTATTATAATTCTAGGTCTATGTATATCAATATATGTATATGCTATTTTATAATAATAAATTATTTACATATTTACTGATATGTTTCATGTTTTATTACAAGTAGGGAATTTAAAATAGTAGATTTTTTGTTTTGCGAGAAAATGAAGTACAGAAACTAATGATAGCGATAGAAGGATATGTTAGCATTGGATGATGAAGATGTAAATTTCATTTAACAAGATTTATAAGTAGTTACAAATGATTAAATAACGAAAGGCATAAACTTAGTGATGGAGCTTTACGATTTTTCTGTGATTCCATTCTTAGGACCCGCTTCTAATATTAACCAACAGGTTGCTACTGAGGAACAAACTTCAAATCAGACTGCTAATTATAGATGAAATAAAGTATCATACAAAGAAAGAGCTCCAACTTCTTTTAATACCAGATATTGTAAAACACTACAATCTTTATATCGGTTGTCTCAATACAACTGGCCAAAAACATGTCACCTATCGATTTGATTATAGGCCATATGTTAAATATTAACTAAGAGTAGTTTAAGATCTTAGTGATATTGTTATAAATAATGCTCCCATTTTGCCTAGCAGATTGAAGGAATCAGCAAACGTTTAAAGGATGGACACAAAAGATGCAGAAGGATTGCATCCCACAGTTTAATAGGCAATTAATCAAGCAAAAAACGAGAGCTGCAGCTTACATTCCTGAGGTGGTCAACTCCCCAATATTTAAATGCAGTAAAAAATCATCCACACCAAAAAAAGGAAGGAAAAAATGTGAGAGCAGAGAACGTTGCAAATTTTGTTCTCAGTATAGCGACGAGTATATTTCTGTATTTGTGTCAAATAGACCAGTGAGAGACGCTATTGGTAAAAAGTGTCCTTTTGGTATCCGATTTTTATACCTATGATCTATAACTCAAGCTCGACCTATACCACAAGATAGAACACTTTTAAATTTTTAAGTTGTTTGTACATTATCCTTTTCTTTATCGCAAGAGTGACACTATTATGAGGTTTTTACGAATAATTTGCGATTAACACAACAAAATTTTAAATTTTTATTTATTCATTATGCGGGTTAACTACGTGTTCCGACATCAGAATGACATCTGGATCAATTTCTTTGAATATATTTCCGTAAATAGTTCGTTTTGTAGTCCAGGCAGTTGTATTAAATTGTAATAATATTGAGTGCCCCTCTTTCCATGATAGTATGTTATCTACTAGTATCTTTTCTTAGTTTTTTGTGCTTAGCCTGGTTGACATTTCTCTTGTGATCAAGTTTTTCATTCTTTGGAGATTATTGGAAGAAAATTCAGGATACAACTAATAAAAGGTCTATGGAATGTGGTATCTATGTTTACTATGTAAATGGTAAGAATGTCTTTGAAATATATCTCAAATAAGTGAAATTATAAGTATCAAAGTTGAATATTACAATCGATAAAAAATAATTTCTCGTGAGGCTTAATGGTGCCTACATAAATATATATATATATATGAATGCAATGTCCCGCACGAAAAAATGAAATGGTGTTTCCAAGTACTTTCGAACTTTATTAAGTTCCTTATCAAGGATAACTACAAGAAATAATATTATATTAGAGGTATATATACGAAAGAAAAGTAAGAAAGACCGCCTCAAAACCATGAAATCACCAATGAGGAAGACGGAAGGTAAAGATTCTTATTAAGAATTACAAGAAGCAGGTATTAAGGTCAAACTAAGAAGACGAAAGGGTAACAGATTAAAGGAAAGGGAGATAGCCTAACAAGGGAGATTATAAGACACGAGGAGCGAAAAGTGGGGAAAGTACAATGTACGAGGGGCGGTCAATAAGTTTTGCAATTCAGATATAAGGAAACGAGATATAAGGAAAAGTGTTTTATTATTTCTCAATATAACTACTCTCGACTTTAATGGACTTGCGATACTTGTCCCTGAGGTTTCGAATTCCCGACAACCAGAAATCTCCCGACTGCTGTTCAATCCACTCCTGGACGGCGAGCTGGACATCTTCATCGTCCCCAAACCGGCGTCCAAGCAGTGCAGCCTTAAGCTGGCGGAATTAAATGTAGTCGCTAGGGGACAGATCTGAACTGTAGGGGGGATGTTGAGGTTATCAAATCCGCAATTGCTAAGGCAGCTCATGCAACTCTGGCCTTTTGGAAAGGGAAATTGTCGTGGAGGAACAGGACATCGCGTTTTTTTTTTGTATTTTTTTAAATAAGGGGCTATCTGGCGACTGCCGACTTAGGCATAAGTTGCCGTAAACAAACAGCCTAGTTCTAGGCTACTTTAAAAAAAAAACAGGAAAAAATAAAAATAAATAACAATAACAATAACAAAGCAATAAAAAAACAATAACAATAACAACAACAATTAAACCGGGTTAAATGAAAGGGAGAAGGCCAGCCTCCCCCCAAAAGTCAATAAGTCCACCAGTCAAAGTAAAGTACACGCACTCGTCCCGAGTACAAGGGACAGGCGGTAGCGACCCCGCCCATCCCGGTACCGGGACAGGTGTCGTGCGCGAAGATCACCCAGACTGGGACATTCGACAAGAATGTGCCGAACAGTCTGGGGGACGACGCAGTCGTTGCAATAGGGCGCAGGCGAGCGCTCCATCAAATAGCGATGCGTCACACGAGTGTGCCCGATTCGGAGACGACAGAAAGCAGCCTGAAGCCGCCGCGGCATTGGGGGATAGGTCCATGGGAACAGTCGCGGCGCAATGGCACGCAACTTTAAGTTCCCTTCGACCGTCTTCCATCTTCTTTGCCAATCAGTCCGAAGAGCTGCCCGTATTCCTGCCATGTAGTCAGTGTGAGGAAGAGCAAAACGCTGGTCCAGTCGCAGAGTCCTCGCGGACTCTTTGACACCCTCATCGGCGCGCTCATTCCCCGCAATTCCTATATGTCCAGGAACCCAGCAGAAGATAATCTCGACATCTGCCCGGCTCGCCAAAACCGTGGCGTCAAGAATTTCGCGAACCAGGGGATGCGGAGATTCCAATGCCCCGAGAGCACTCAGGGCGCTTTGTGAGTCGCTATAGATCACAATCCGGTCTCCGAACCGGGCACGTCGCGTAATATCCCGTAACGAGTGGTGTATTGCCACCAGCTCGGCCGTGAAGACAGACACAGCGCCTGGTAGAGCTCCACTGACTTCAAACAGAGGGGATACGGAGTGGAAGCCAACCCCCTCTTGGGACTTGGAGCCATCCGTATACACTGGCATGGTACCAGCCTGACACGATGTGTGCTCCAAAAAGGTCGAACGCAATACTCCCGGCGCAGTACAAGCTTTGGGAGCAGAGGCACAGGGACAAATAGCCAAATGTGGTACCCTCCAGGGTGGCGTCCTGAGCAGAACCAGGGGCGCCACCGGCTCAAGAGCTATATCTACCTCTCGAGTAGTTTCCTGGACCAAAACCCAAAGGGCTTAGGGTATGACTGGCGTCTCTTGGTGGCATAGGCACCATCGAGATCAGCTGCGGATGCAGTGAGAGCTGTTGGCGACTGAGGGAGGAACCGGGCTCGCGCGTACAGGCGGCTGATGCACTGCACGAAGCGCAGAGCGAGTGGCATCTCCCTAGCATCGACCAACAGGCTCTCAATGGGGGAAGTGCGGAAGGCACCGGTCGCAAGGCGAAGGCCGGTGTGGTGGATCGAATCCACCTTCCGCAATAAACGCTCGGCTGCGGATGCATAAAACTCGCATCCGTAGTCGAGCTTCGAGCGAACAAAGGATCAATAAAAAAGTAAGGCAGTATCCCTATCAGCGCCCCAAGCGCTGAACGTCAAGGAACGGAGAATGTCCATGGCGCGGATACAAGAGACCCTAAGGCTGCGAATATGAGCCTCCTAGGTGAGGTGTCGGTCGAATACAAGACCGAGGAAACGGTGCGACTCAACCTCATCCAGGCACACCCCATTAAGGAACAAATCTGGGTCAGGGTGAAGCCGTGGATGGTGGCAGAAGTGCACCACCTTAGTCTTGGCCAAAGAAAACCGAAACCTGTGCGCTTCGGCATAGCGGGAGACGCGGTTCAATGCCTGTTGGAGTCGACGCTCTAGAGTTGGCATCTGGGCCGTGCATAAAGAGATCGAAAGGTCGTCCACGTAAAGCGTAGCAAGAACATCTTCCGGCAGCACCGAGGTGATGCCGTTGATGCTCAGGGCAAAGAGTGTGACACTGAGGACACTTCCCTGTGGTACACACTCTTCCTGCTCCTTTGGGCCGAAGAGGGTTCACCCCACCCGTACACGAAATCGACGATCTCGTAAAAATTCAGATATAAACATTGGGAGGCGTCCCCTCGCCCCCATCGTGTGGAGAGTCTCCATGATACCGTATCGCCATGCGGTATCATAGGCCTTCTCCAGATCAAAAAACACCGTGGCGTAGTGCTGTCTACAAAGGAAAGCCTCGCAGACGGCATTTTCCCGTCGGAGCAGAGCATCCGACGTGGAGTGGAACTTGCAGAAGCCGCACTTTGCAGAAGACAGATGGCCTCCGCTGTCCAGGAAATAGGCTAATCTAACATTTACCAATTTCTCCATCAACTTGCACACGCAAGAGGTTAAGGAGATTGGGCGAAAACTGGTCGGAGTAGAGTCATCTCTCCCCGGCTTGCGAAAGGCGAGCACAGTAGCGATTCGCCAGGAGTCTGGGAGAAGCCCTTCCACTCAGATCATGTTGAACAAATCTAACAGAAAGGCCATTCCTCGCTCACCCAGGTGTCGAAGCATGGCGTACGGGACATCGTCCGGACCATGGGCGGTGTCCGCGCACGAAGCGAGAGCGGAACGCAACTCACTCACAGTAAACTTGTCGTTGAAGGGTTCTCCCCTCTGGAGGTAAAGTCCAGCCGGCGGCCTTCCGTGACATCAAGACGTGCATTGAATGCTGGCGGAGCAGCATCCCGGCTAGAGAATGCGGAAAAAGCGGCGCTAAGGATTCCGCCACGAACGCGGGGTCCGAGATTGCGGTCCCATTCTCCTCGAGAACGGGAGGGGGGTCCTGGGAGAACTTGCCTCGAATCCTTTTGACTCGCTTCAACACCTCAGCTAAAGGGGTCTCCCCGTTAAGTGAAGACACGTATGCCTGCCAAGAAGAGCGATGGGCGTGCTTTGAAATATACCGGAACCTAGCAGTTGCCCGAGGAAATTCAGCGACAGTGAAATCGTTCGGGCGGCGCTTATTGCGCATGTAGGCATAACGCTTCTGTTTGAGGGCTGTCTCACACTCGGCCGACCACCATGGGAGTGGTCGGCGTGAAAAACGGCCAGACGTCCTATGAATAGTAGTCAGGCCCACAGCGATGAGGTTGCCGGAGAACAACTCAACGGCCTCATCTACCGACCTAAACTCCTCGACTGAGATAGAGAATTCAGTCATTTCCTGAAATGCAGGCCACCGCGCCCGCGCCAAGCACCACCGAGGTGGTCTTTCAGGCGGCAGTTGCCCTGAAAATGATATTTGGATGGGAATGTGATCACTACCATGGAGGTCATCGACCACCCCCCAATCAAAATCAGGCTGTGCATCCGAAGAGCACAAAGATAGGTCGAGGCAAGAAAATGAAGCGGTTCTCGGACAGTGATGCATAAACTCATCCACGTTTAGGACAACCATCTCAAGCTCTTCGATCAAATCGGCAAGGACTTGTTCCCTGGGATTTATGGAGTAATCTCCCCATAGAGGATGCCTGCCGTTCAGATCTCCAAGCAAGAGATCTACCTTCTATCAAGGTGCAGCTGCACAGCCACTGCCTGAAAGGAGGTATCTAAAGAGAAAGGAAGAACGGAGACCTCATGCCAGGTGTAAACCGCGCATCCCCCAGCCCGGCAATCCTGCGGTGGTGGGGTCACAAGACCCTTATACCCCGGGAGGGCAGGCAGCGGGCACGCGCCTAGCATGGTCTCCTGCAAAAAAAAGCTAACGGGAAATGGGACGAGACGAGCCTCCGCAGCTCCTCCCAGTTGGCCCGGAGTCCACAGCAATTCCATGAAAGGAATATGCCCTCCAGGCCTAGCTCGGAGGAGACGCGGGGGCCCTCCTCGAATTGAAGACCCTCACGGGAATGGCTATACGCTTCCCGGGGGCAGAACCCCGGGTGCTGTTGGGCAGACAAAGCGCTGAAGGCGCTGTCGCCTTCGAGCACTTATTTGGGGAGGTTGGGCTCGCCATACGAGTCTTTTCCTCCCTCCGCCTCGAAACCTTAGGCGGGCGTTGCAGCTTCGGAGGCAGGGGGCCCTGTTTTCGAGGTACCACCGTCTCCGAGCGACTCGCTCAACCTCGGGGCGTGGGCGAAGGGGCCAAAGCTCCTTTGTTGCTGTCCTCCTTTTGGGGAACAGCTTTAGGAACCCCGGAAGATGGCCTAGCGGTTATCTTCAGGTGTGTTGCCTCCTGTGAGTCTAACGACTCGGTGAAAGCGCGTGGCCGTTTCGCCTTACGGGAAACGGTCACGCTGTGGGAAGAGGGGGGGACCCCTGGTTTTACCCGGGGCTGGGTATGAACCCTTTTTGCCACCAGCTTTACCAGGGAAGAGCCCGGGTTGGGTAGAGCCCGCAAAAGGGCTCCGAATGGGCGCGGAAACAACCGTACTCGTTGGCCTGGATGGGTCAGGAGCAGAGGGTGCCTTTCTAAGTATTAAGGCATATGACGTTCCAGGCAGAGCTGGGCGTGTCAGGACCAAGTCCTTTGCCTCGTGGAATGAGAGTCGATCCTGGGCCTAAACGGCCAGGATTTCTTTCTCAAGGAGATATGCACCACATTCTTTCGAAGAAGCAGGGTGCGGCTCTCCGCAATTGACACACTTGGCCACACACGATTTGGACTTATCGTGTGCGACCTTGGAGCAATTTACACAGACTTTGGGTGACCCCGACTTTGCACGTCTACATGAGCGATTCGTATGGCCGAAGCGGTGACAGTAATAGCACAACCGCGGCAGTGGCAGGAATGCCTTCACGCGGTAGCGGTACCAACCGGCACGCACCGACTTAGGGAGCTTGTCACAGTCGAACGTGACGAAGAGTGTAGGGGTGGGTCTCGAAGCCTCTCCCTGTTTTCTCATCACACGTTCGAACTTGACCGCCCCAAGGTCGGCCAGCTCTATGGTGATGTCCTCAATGAAGTAGTCAACGAGTTCCCTCGCATAAACTACTTCTTTCACAAAGTTCATGGTAGATTGCGGCGTCACACTAACCGGGGTGCCATGAAGTGTCCGAAGAGCACTAATCTTGGCCGTCTTGGCGGGATTCGCCGCATTTGCCAGAAGGCTCCCGTCCGAGAAACGGGTTACCTTTGGCTCTCGACCAATTGCACTAGCTAATCCTCTCCTCTGATGGATCATGTGGCCCTTGGACAACATGGTGCCATCAGTGGAGCGAATAACGAGGAAGGGCTTGAAGCCAGCGGGCTCGAAAACGCCAGGTAACCTCTGAATGAGGGGCACCGATCTCATCTAGGCTCCGCCCTGTGCACTCTTGGTCTTAGTCAGGGGCTCCGCACATGAGGGTGTAGAGGGACCGGATGTGCCGATTTTGGCTTGGTCGCCTACTAAAGTGGCAGCAGACCCATCCGTCCCTGCAGCCCCCGCGTATGGAGAGGAGCCCCGAGTCTTCTTTGTCTTCTTAGTCTTTCTAGTCTTTTTCTTTTTTGGAGACGAGGGCAGAGAATGAACCCGCTTCTCACCTCCGCCAGCAGAAGCCCCCATGCCAGATGGGCCGGCCTCAGCCAGGTCCCTCTCCGAAATGGAGAAGTTCCTGGTTGTCGTGGGGGCAACGGTCGCAGGAGATCCCTCCCCTCCTTGTATTCCCTCGGAGCCCTCAGCCGTTTGAGGAGGACCTTGCATAGGGGCGGACTCGGGTTCGGTGCTTGGCGCCGAGCCCGGATTCCCCCCCATGGAAGGCCCTACCGTCTGAGGCTGGGTCTCCTCAAGGACCATATCTATCACAGGAGGGGCCTCCAGTTGGCCATCCCCTCTCAGGACATCGCAGGTCCCCTTGGCAGCATCAAGAGTTATTTGTGGGGTTTGTGGGGAGGCACAAGCCTAAACCCCGGCGAGGTTTAATATCCTTGCCAGCAGGTCTTTTGAGGAAAGCGACCGAAGGGGCCTAGCTTCCCTCTCCCCTATAAGGGGGTTTGCCCTACCAAGCCGCTTCGATGTGGAGCGGCTGGCTAAGGGCTGCCTGCTGCCTTTGGTGGCAGTCCCCTTGGAAAGAATAGAGGGACTGCCGATGGTAAAAGGGAGGTGCCCGTAAGCACCTCCAGAGAAGGGGGTGAGGGGGAGTCCCCTTCACCCGTAGGCGTAGGAAAGGAGTAAGCCTCCTCTCCGGTTGAAGAGATATGGAGGGTCCCCAGCGCAAGCATAGGGGAGCGGACTTCCATTTTTTTGCTGGAGCTGCCCGAGGGCGGCTCCGTCGCAGTTATAGGGAAAGTTGGGGGTTGGTTTTTTGTTTGTTTTACATACCTGGGTATGGTGACCCTCTTTTTAATACGGGACGCAATAGCTCATCACCTCTTGCAGTTGCCCGCACTGCGAGAGGTGCTTACAAGCCCGGCAGAGCTAGGCGCCGCCATTCGAAACCACCCCTCCCACCTGGCAGTCCATCGGCATGGCGGCTCCACCTTGGACACGGCGTAAAATTGATAGAATGTAAAGAGGAGAGGAAAGGGGATGTGTGAAGGGTATGGGTGGGGATGAAGCAGGTTGTTAACAAAAACCCATCCCGAACCGGAGCTCAGGGGTTAGGGAACAATGTCTTCTCCCCCCTCAGCTCCGATCTGGGGTGGTTGGCTTGAGAAGAAGGTCAGCATCTACCCTGTGAAATTAGATGCTGACCAGAGAAAGTTTTGGGAGAGGTATGAAAAGCAACGAGGTAGGGGAGAAATCGGGCTATCTGAAAGAAGCAAGAGAGGCTAAGCTGGGGCTGGACGGAGCGCTGGATCCCGTCAGCACGGCGGCCAGGATGGCAAATCGCCGCGCCCCTTACGGGGCAGGACCCTGCGTGGCAATTTGCAGGACCGCTTCTGACGCCAGTTTCGCGACGTAATATTGGCCTGTGATGGTCCTTCCACGAGGCAATATTCCACCATCAACACCCCCTTAGAATCCCAGAAGATGGTCGCCATGATCTTCCAGACTGAGGGTTGGGTCGGGAACTTGATGGGAGTCGGACAGCCCATGTGCTTTCAGGCCATGCTTTCCAACTTGGTCTCAGGATCCCAGTGATAGACCCACGTTCATCACCTGTCACTAAGCGTGACTCGAATTCCGCCGGGTCTTGGTTGTAAAGGAGCAGCAGCTCCTTTGAACTTTGACGATGTTGAAGTCGATCATGGGGTGTAAGGTTTCTAGGGACTTAACGGGCAGAGACCTTGGTCATGGCCAAATCGTCGTGGATGATGTTGATAACACTTCCATGTGATATTCCAAGTTCTCCCTCGATTTCTTCGACCTTCACCCGTCGATTTTCGAGGATCATCCTCTCCACACGGGCCACATTTTCCTCGTTGGTCTCGTCTGACGGGCGTCCTGGACGGGGGTCATATTCAAGGGACTCACGACCATGGCGGAACTCCCTATTCCAGCGAGCAATAGTTGCATAGGATCGGGCGGTGTCAGTGTACACTGCAACCATGCGTTCATGGATCTCTTTAGCATTCTTGCCTTCTTTGGTCAAAAATTTGATCAGTGCGTTATGCTCAACCTTCTCTATTGTTGAAAAATTTGTGACTGATCATCTGCGATCAGCTACTGCTTCTTAAATAGTTGAGGCAGGAGCGTGCAGCTGTAGGTTCTGACTTGTCATAACTTGTCCTAACACCCCAAGAAACAGCCATCCTCCTTCCTCTGTTTTGCCCTACCGATTCGCAAAAGTTATTAACCGCCCCTCGTACATAACAGGTCAGTGAAAATTAAAAAAAAAAATATTTGGGCCGCATAACTAAAGATTGTAAATAAAAACGAAAAACAAAATTCAGAACTAATTTCTTTAAGTATTAGTCTTTTAATTATAGCATATATTTTATATAAGCAATGGGAAAGGTTAAAATTATCACATTGGCTTATAAAAGCACATTTAATGATATTCCTTTTATAGGGGCATTGGAACGATAAATAAATTTTGCCGAGATCCAGTTTATTAGATGGTTCTTATCTGACATATTGGCAAAAATAGCACTATTATATTCCTCTCTTCGGACATTATATTTATGTTTATTTATGCGAACAGAAAGTTGTTGACCTGTTTGTGCATAATATTTACTTAGGCAACCAGAACACTCAATTGAATCAACTCCCCCCCCCCCAAACTATTACAATTATTACGTACTAATAAATTCCTAGTGGTCGTCTCATATTAAAAAGCAACAGAAATGTTAATGTTATTCAAAAGACGGGGAAGATCACTAAAACAAAAAGAAAAAGGTACAACTATAATGTTATTACTATTAAAATGGAGAGTATGGACAGTTTGATAAAATGTCTTTTTAGCAGAATAAAGACACTTTTGAAGAAACAGGTAAGGGTAACAAGGTTTATGGCCACTTTCAAAGATATTGGAAAATTCTCAATCCATATATACTTTTTTTTGTAAATATACCTCTAATATAATATTATTTCTTGTAGTTATCCTTGATAAGGAACTTAAAAAGGTTCGAAAGTACTTGGAAACACTATTTAAGTTTTTCCTGCGGGATATTGCATTCATTTGCTACCCTCACGTGCTACTTTGTGAGTTTTATATTTCATATATATATATATATATATATATATATATATATATATATATATATATATATATATATATATATGAGGAATTAAACCACATTCTCCGAAGACAATTTAATTCAGAACAGTTTCGGTGTATCTCACACCCTTTTTCAACTGACACTGGGCAGAAAATATGAGAGAAAGGCATATAAGCATTTTTCTTATATTTTCTGCCCAGTGTCAGTTGAAAAAGGGTGTGAGATACACCGAAACTGTTCTGAATTAAATTGTCTTCAGGGAATGTGGTTTAATTCCTCATCTTTTCTTGCTTTATTGCATTGATTTTCATCATATATATATATATATATATATATATATATATATATATATATACCTTGCCCTTAGCAGTTTCGATGAACCTGATAGTTGTTTATCTAATATTCTTATCAAGTCTATTTTGATAAAATTTAAAGGGAAGGTAGGGGTAAGATAAAAGGACTGGTCCTTGTCCTGTCTAACATTAAACTTTGTGAAATACCTAATATATATGTATATATATCTGTTCATGATTTTACTACAGAAAAAATGAGATTTTACATCCTCGTTTTTTTTAAACAACTTTCTTTTTAAATCTAAGGTAATTGAAAGTATCTAATGGGGATGCTAGTTTCTGTGTTTTTTTTGTCGCCTTGAATTCTTGGAGTATAAATAACCAAGTTTGGTTATGGCAAGAAACTTTGTGTTTCCCAATCATTTCAGATTCTTTGAGAACCCCTTCAAATAAGATCCCGCAGAGGTTAGAGCCGCGTAATAAAATTAGGTAGCGACTAAATTTGTATTTTTGTTACACATTTAATCTCTAATACAATGATAAAAGCTCAACAATAGTAAAAATTAAAGAAATATAAGAACAAGTTATCTTGAAGCTTTAAGAATGATCGAAATTAAATTTTGAACTCCATAAAAACTAAAATAGTATATTTAATTAAATACTATTATTATTCTGACAATATAGAATTATCTTTTTTGATTTCAACTCTTATTTTGGTTTATATTTTAAGTGAACTTATAGGAATTATTACTATTATTATTGCTGAGGTAGCATCACATGACGTAATATAGTGATAAGGCGATACTAGTTGTAGAGAAATTACAATATAACGCCTCTCGGAGAGCCAGACGGACGTATACAATAAAGTCCCCCCCCTCCTTGCGGAGAAAGCAAGAGAATCGAGCCACATGTGGAGAGCGTGAGAAGGCTAGCCGGCGAATAAGCGTCTAACTGCATACCCTGTTTGATCTCCCCACCGCATAGGTAGTTGGAGCGACCATCTGTGTTAAGGTGACCACCAAAGGCCCTTCATCAGCGCTCTAAAGATCCATTACCTACGAGATATGTAGGCCCGTGGTTATATCACCAAAAAGTGGTGCCAGTCAAAAAGGAACGCCAAGGATGGTGACGGTTGGTGCTGTCTCTAATAAACAAGCCGACTTGGGCACCGCGGTGCCAACCTCCTCACCCCTCGCTCTCCCCTGTGCGGCCTCGGCCCTTCTCCCTTAGATGGGGCGGTCGCCAGCCTATAAATAAGCCCCTGAAGGTGAGAGACGATAGAGGACTAGTTCGAGAAGATCGATCCTTCACCCAGTGCCGAATTAACATAAAACGTCACGTTTTGTATCAGTACCAGACCGAACCATCCGGTACAGACTTAGAAGAAGTCTGACGGGATTACCATTCCTAGAGACAAACCAGGAATTTCGGCAGCAAGAGAAGAAAGATTATTTCAGTGCCAGCCCGAAGCATCCTGCACAAGCTTAGTAAGAAGCTTAGCAGGACCAATATTCCTAGTACCAAACAGGAACTTCGCAAGCAAGATAATAGAAGAACCAGTCACCCTCGAGTGACTCTCGAATTGCGATCTTAAGACCGAAAAATTAGACATCAGATTTCCTTACCTCCATCCTATCTCGAAGATAATCTACCATCGACCGCTCCAACACTTCGAAGCGCGAGAAAAGCCCTCTAGTGACATCCGGCAACCCCTGATCCTATCTGTTATGTAAGTTAGAATTACCATTTATATTCGTATTGCGTTAGTATGAGTTTATTACGGTACTCAAATAACTGAAGTAGAAACAATTGTGCGTGAACCCCGTCATATTTACTAGTAGAAGAGTGTAATTTAATTTTATGTTTAACGCTAATCTAAAAGTGTCAGGATAAAATAACTAAATAGCAATTGGTTTGTTTACGTGGAGCCTATTTTTTTATTTTTGTCATGAATAGATTTTGTAATAGGCTCAGTTGCAAGCGTGTTCAGCCTCGGTTAACTAATGAGGTGAATATAAATATTTTTACTGTTTTTTTTTGTAATTAATTGTTAAATTTAAAATATATGTTTATTTTGGGATAATTCTGGTGTTTCAATAGATCCCTTACGTGTTTGACTGGCTCTCTCCTTAAAAATGGATCAAACGCTGTAACACTCTCTCAACAATAAAGTAATAAAACGTCCACTCAGCCAATATTAAAGTATTGTTGTCCTGCATAATTAATAGTATCAGACCGGCCTCCTTAAAACAACAAATACAATACGATTACCTCTACACTAGTGTATATCAGATTAAATTTAATTAATTAAATCTATATCTTACGAATACTTTGTATTGTTAATCGAATTCTCCAGTTATTCATCAAGATGTGGAAAGTTAATAACAAATTTGCAATCTATTAAAAAAATGTGGAAGAAAAGTCATTTATCTCTTTTAAGTAAGCAAAACAAATGGTCTTTCTCATGTTATTCATTTTTTATTTCCCTAAAGTATTTCTAGTCTAACTAAAAATTTAGCAGTTAATATTTTATTAAATGAAGTGGAATTGTCTAATAAAGACAGATCTTCAGCATATATATTCAGTTGTACAATAAAAATCAAATCTCGTGGAAGGCTGTGTCAAAAATTATGTAAAATTCGAAAATGTAACGAAATATAATTCTAAAGTTAATTTAAAAGTAAGATATTATTATTCTTAAAATGCAGAAATGTACTCACTAATCTAAGAACGTCACTTTATTTTCCTAATTTTGTTTTGCAAAGAAGTAAATGTATTTTATTTACAAGGAAAATTGCGACGTGAAGAAAAAATATCCTGTTTAATTTCCTTGAAAATAAAAGCTTTGTGAATAACGACTTTTAATGGTATGAACACAAAACTAGGTTTGGAGCATTATTTCTTTTTATTGCAAACAACTCATTCAAATGCAGAAAATTATTTTTTCCGGTCATAGGGATTCTATGTATAAAGAAATATTTTATCTTAACTATTTTTCTAGGTGCGTATATAATATGCGATCCAAATATACCCTTGGCCAAAAGTAAAACGCACACGATGGAATCATTCATCTAATGTATTCAGACATTTGTGGCAAATTAATTCAGTAGGTATATTATATATTTATTTATTCATAAATATTTTCTTAGTTAGTTGGACTACCCTCTTTAGCTATATTTACAGCCATAATTCTCCGTTAGATGAATTTAACCAAATTTTCACGAATTTTTGGACTCTATATGTACTCGGCTTATTATATTTCAGGCACTTGTAGTATTTTCATTGTATTTCCAAGTCCAACCCCATAATTGTTCTATTAGATTTAATTCTGGGTTTTGTGGTGGCAAATCCATAGTGTTGAAATATAACCTTATTTATTGGTGTTGTGAGAAGAAATTTCTGGATAGATTGCTCAAAAGCTTGTGACAGGATAATGTTATAGATTTAGAAAGTTCATTCTTCTCAGGTCTTAAAACATCTCTCATGGCAATGGGGAAGAGATGCAGCTCCATACTATGATTAAAAAAACTCAAAGCTAACAATTTGGTACTACAGAAGCAGGATGAAATACCTCTTTAATTATTCGTCTCACAAACTTACGCCGGAAAGTTCTGAACTTAGGAAAAATTGTTAAAAAATTTCTAGATAACTTTCTTTTAAGATATATATATATATATATATATATATATATATATATATATATATATATATATATATATATATATATATATGGAATTACATACATAACTTACAGTTAAAACAATAATAAAATAGTATTTCTTAGATACCAAATAATTATTTTCATATGGCCAAATAACCTAAGACCATTGTTCATGTGTCCATTTTTTTTACCACTAACGCAAAAAGATCTCAGATCTCCACAAATTCTTCAATGCCTTCCATCCTTTAAACCCTTTATTTTTAATTCTCTTTCTAACTGATCGTGGTGATATTTTCCAATTTGAGACTTCATTAAACTATGCAGGACGTTCAGATATTTTATCAACGATTCTGTACTCTACTCTAGTTGTTATAAAGTGCTCTCTGTTTCTTCCCTTCTTTGATACAAAAATCTTCGTTTCTTGGCATCGTCTTATAATGGTTTAAACAACATCTCTTGA
The DNA here is from genome assembly GCA_963969495.1 of Ceratothoa steindachneri. Taxonomy (NCBI): domain Eukaryota; kingdom Metazoa; phylum Arthropoda; class Malacostraca; order Isopoda; family Cymothoidae; genus Ceratothoa; species Ceratothoa steindachneri. The sequence continues at coordinate 202,092,106 of OZ018318.1, read as the reverse complement.
TTTTTTTACTATTTTAGCAATTTCTATTATATCTGTGAGTTGGATTTGTGCCGTGTTTGCTACTGTCAGTTCCCCAATTTTAGTTATCTTAACTATTTATAATGATATTGAATACACAATAGTTATAATTTTAAGCTGAAACATAAAAAATATTAGTTACATTTTTTAATTACCTACCATTTAGTAAAATACTAATAAATTCAAACATATTTTCAAAATATTCAAACACATTAGCAAAATCAACAATATTATCATTCTTATTAATGAATAATATGATAAATTCTAAAAAACATGATTAGATAGTGTGTCAAATATAAAAATCTAATAGGGCTGATTTATACTTTAGGCCAAGGGTATAAACAGTGACAATGAAATCTAGAGTATCATAAATATTTTTTATTATTTCTCATATGCCCAAATTTGCAATAATAAAGTGTGCTTTAAAACCCAGATAACATTTTAGCGCAACGTAAAATAAAAAACCTGAATGAAACCACCCACTTATAGTGGAAATGAGCCTCCTCCTCCGAAATACATTCTTCCCTTTCCCCTTTAGAGGCATTAGTAAACAGTGAGAGATTCCTTCTTAAATTAGTCTTTAGCTTCCCCAAATCTCCTAAAAGCGAACTAATAGAGAATAAGTTTATCTTCCCCAATAAATTAGTCATGTCGAAAATTCTCTGTTATAAATTTCGACGAAATGTACATAGAACAGTCTCGATTAGCCATTCTTTCAAACGATTACGTACATAAATATTATGTACGCACACGGGTAATGATTCTATCTTCGTATTTGAAAACATAAGCTCATCTGACCACATCATCGATTAGGTAAAAGCAGAATATATATATAGTTCAAATGAGTGGCCAAAACAACAGGTATTGGTTGCCTCAATGATCGATTTTAGCCAAAACTTTGATCTCTTAAATGGCAACTTCTGCTTTAATCGGATCATTATAGGCTCATCACATCCGAGATAGAAATCACTTGATCACACAATTTTATAAATGTTTCGTCCATGAGACTCCCACTCTCCTGATCATTAATTTTTTGTAAACCTTTTGTTTTGTTTTTGTTATTGTTCACTATCATTTGTTCTTTCTTTGGTAAGGCTGAAGAACAACTACTCGGGCGGTTTAGGCTACTTTTTCCTGAGGGCGAGCGAAGCAAGCATGGGGGATTGGGAGCACCCCCATATAGTAACTCATAGTCTGGCTCGAAAATGGCTTCCAGTAACGAAATACATACGAATAACCAAACGCATATATAGGAATATATACATATAGTCGCCCGAGTAGTCGTTCTTCAACTTTACTCTTTCTTTTATGAATAAGATTTTTTTAGGCTAATTCGATGTTAGTCTCTGTATAGCTGAAATTTTTCTCCTCAAAGCTTTTATTTAAATTTAAATATTAAAGTGTACACTACGTCAATACTTAATATAATAATTGGCTTGTTTTCAAAAAAGGCCTTCGAAAAACGATATATTTGGCGAGTTATCGTTAATAAGATAACTACCAAAGAAACGGTCCAGGGAGACCATTTTATTCTCAATTTCCAAACATTATTGTGCAATATTTTTATATCTTTTTAAATTTAGATTTGTTAGTATCAAGGAAATAATATAGGTAATTTTGAATAAAAATGGGGCTGGCGCACGCCTTTTAGGCTACTAATATTTATAATACTACTTAGGATTGTTGAAATAATGTCCTAGGAAGAAATTTCTAGGGCGGAGAGGGTCTATTTCACTTTGTAACGTCACAGAGGACAATATTTTAACTCGATTCTGCCATGCAAGAATTCTACACTCCCATATTTGTTTTGAATGTTAATATTAGTTATTTTTTATTTTACGAACGACAATGGAGAAGGTTAGGGGTGATACGGTATCGAAACATGCTTAATATTTTTTGATGTTCCAAAAGTAAGTTAATAAACTTTGATTTAGACTCACACAAAGGGATTAGATCGCGAACATAAAGTTATGCACAGAGAGGTCTCTTGAACGATGCCGGAGAATGAATTTCCTATTAATAATTAATTTCACTTTCTCCCTTTCCTACTTAAACCTCACTCCCATTTCCTTCATTCCGGTTGAGATGGCCATGCTAGTTTTCTTTTGTTTCAACTAAATAAACAGAAATATCTGTAAAATTCTTTGATTCCGTTTACCATTTGTTCGTTTCTATTTTAATCTATCTATTTTCTCTCTAATAATCATATATTCCAACATTTAGCTTGTCGAGGTATGCCTGTGTAGACCCTTTCGGTGTAAAGGTGCGTACAATTGCATAAGCAGATAGCCAACACGAGGCCGTCTGCGATAGGCTTTGGAGTAATTGAAGGATTAGAAGGACACCTTCTTTATGAGCCCAAAATATAATTTTAATACAAATAATAAACATGGCAATATATATATATATATATATATATATATATATATATATATATATATATATATATATATATATATATATATGTATATATATATATATATATATATATACATATATATATATATATATATATATATATATATATATATATATATATATATATATATAAATATATATATATATATATATATATATATAGAGAGAGAGAGAGAGAGAGAGAGAGAGAGAGAGAAAGGAACAAATTATGCTTTAAAAGGAATACTTAATTAGATCGGGGCAATTTATAATATGACAGAGTTAAGCGGAGAGTGGAAATTATCGTTAATCTGAATTAAAGCTAAGAGTTGTTCGGAGGGGAAAGGCCAACGGCACGGGCCTTCGAGGAGGCACTTCTGACGGTGCTGACGAGAAGGACTCGTAGAGGGGGGGTTTAAGTACTTTTTGCAGAAGAATGAGATTTTTGTTTGCTCCAGGAGATGTGATGTCAAACACGAGAGACTTCGGCGGCAAGGCAAGGAGTCTCAGATATGGGGAACGGGAGTTTTGAAGGGGGGTGCAAAACAAGAGGGGTTGCACAGTTATCCGGGAAGAAGATGACTTGAGAAGCGTTCCTCTGAACAGGGGCCAAATCTTCACAAAAGGCGATCTGCAGGTTAGATCTTACCAACGAGGGTGACTCAAACAGGGGTTGCGAGATTTTGCGAGAAACAGACAAACAGATGATACTGAGGGACTGGCAGACTCTCAATCTTCTCGAGGAATTGCCGACGCAGGGTTAAATAGCCCTGTGGCTGGTCCGTCAAATATCCCCAGGGTATAGCCGTCCCAACAGAATTCAGGTCGCTAGTCTGGGCAAACTTATTTCGAGATAAGGGGTTGGGTCGAATAGCAAAGTTTGCGAATGGCAGACTCTCAATCTTCTCGAGGAATTGCCGACGCAGGGTTAAATAGCCCTGTGGCTGGT